>CAUYQG010004622.1:0-62140 GCA_963574415.1 Tarsius wallacei
ATCTTGAAGCATACAGGACCCGGCCTCTTGTCCATGGCAAATGCTGGTCCCAACACAAACGGTTCTCAGTTTTTCATCTGCACTACTAAGACTGAATGGTTGGATGGCAAGCATGTGGTTTTTGGCAAGGTGAAAGAGGGCATGAATGTCGTGCAAGCCATGGAGGGCTTTGAGTCCAAGAATAGCAAGATCAGCAAGGTCACCATTGCTGACTGGACAACTCTAGTAAATTTGACTTGTTTTATATTTTTTTAAAAAAGGAGAAAAATACAAGTGATTTCTAACTACATAAAAAGCATAGTAAGCTTAAAAGGAATGAAGGATGTACAAGATATTTCAGAGAAAGGGTCAATGTAATTAACTGTTTCCTGCTAAATTATCATAAATTTAAAAGCAAGTGACAAGATGGGTAAAACATGCATATTCACTGTAAGATAAATATTTATTCTCCTTAATAACACCTCATAAATGTGGAAAAAGGAAGCCTTAAAGTCATGTTAGAAAACAGGCAAAGAATATAAAACTCAAAAAAGAGGAAAGGCCAATAGCTAATAAGCCCAATGAAAATGCTTAACTTCGCTTAGATCTATGATGTAATAGAACACCATTCCTGACTGGCAGATTGGCAAAGATGCTTCTATCCTACTTTTTGCTACCCAATGTTACATTAGATATAGCAAAGTGAGTATATCATGTACTATATTTATCTCAAATATAGTATATTTTCTAACCTTCTGGATAGAAAATAATCTGCTAAACTCTATTCAAAGTTTTAAAAACATGTGTATACTTGGATTCTATATTTTCAACTCTAAGAAGATATTGTAAGAAATTAAAAATTTTGAAATTTGGACAGGGACACATAGAGATCTTTTCTGGGTTTCTAAATTATTGTTTTTAATAAAAATTGTATATATTCAAGAAGTACAACATGATGCTTTGATATAAAAACATATAACAAAATGATTACTACAGTCAATTTAGTTAGTATATCCATCTCCTCACACAGTTATCTTTTTGTGTGATGAGAAGGCCTGAAATCACTTTTTAAGCTAAGTTTCAGTATCTAATAAATTATTGCTAATTTTCAGTATGTAATAAATTAATCCTAGGATTCTAGGATGAATAAATTAGACCTCTAGACTTATTCATCCTAGAATCCTAAAACTTCGCATTCTTTGGCCAACATCTCCCTTTTCCCCCAGGCTCAGCCCCTGGTAACCACCATACTACTCTGCTTCTATGTGGATGACTTTTTAAAAAAATAATCTCACATACAAGTGAGATTATGCAGTGTTCATAATTTGGCATTTTTTGGTATTATGCATATCTTCCTTTCTACATTTGGCTTATTTCTGTCAGCATAATGTCTTCCAGGTTGATTCATGCTGTTACAAATGGCAGAATCTTCTTCTTTTTAAAGACAGAATAATATTTTATTGTATTACATCTATAAGGCATAGATGTATATATTAACCACAGTTTCTTTTTCAGTTCATCTATGGATGGACGCAGATTGTTTCCACATCTTGGCTATTGTGAGTAATGCTGCAATGAACATGAGAACACAGATACCTCCTTTGGGTATGTATCTAAAATGAGATTCCTGAATCATAAGGCAGTACTACATTTAATTTTTTTTGTTTTAGATCATCCATACTGTTCTCCATATCTGCCGTACCATTTACAATCTCACCAATAGTGAAAAAAGCTTCTCTTTTCTCCTCGCCAATACATGTCATCTCTTGTTGTTTTGCTAATAGCCATTGTAATAGGTATGAGGTGAGAGCATACTATGGCTTTGATTTACATTACCCCGATAACTACTGATTTGATCATCTATTCACATACCTGTTGGGCATTCATATTTTTTTGGAAAAATGTTTTTTTAAGTCCTTTGTTTATTTTAATTGAGTTATTTGTTCATTTGTTATTGAGCTGTGTGTTTCTTATATATTTTAGATATTAAAGACATCAGATATATGGTTTCCAAATTTTTTTTTTTCCAATCCATAGATTGCCTTTTTATTTTGTTAATTATTTCCCTTGCCTTACAGAAGCTTTTTCATTTTGGTAGAGTCCCTTTTATTTATTTTTGCTTTTGTTGCTTGTGCTTTTGGTGTCATGTTCAAAAACACATTGCCAAGGCTAATGTCAAGGAAATTTCTCCAGTATTATTTTTGGTTCAGGCCTTATGTTTAAGTTTCCAATCCATCTTCATTGATTTTAGTGTATAATGTAAGATAATGGTCCAATACTTTTGCATAGGAATATATTTTTTCAACATTATTTACTTTATTGTACTTTTCTGAGAAAAACAAAATATGCAATAATAAAAATGAGTAAGTAAATCTGGACATTTATTAATTAAAATATTAGGAAGTGGTCAAAAATTATCTTTCTTAAGAAGAAAATTATGAAAAAATTCCTAAGTAGTGTATACATGAAATATATAAGAACAAATATTATAGTTTCAATGATCTGAAAGTTCATGAGTAGGTATGTGTATTCCTATAAAATATTTTTTAAAATATACCAAATTATTAACACTACATTACTATTAGAGAGATGGAACACAGTTATTATTAATGTTCAGGTATATTGGGTATATATATTTCCAGATATGGTTAATTTGATAGAATAAAACAGGGTATAAAATATGTTTTTTCAATTATTAGAAAAAGACAACATTGCTTAACAATAATGCCAACAGAATACCTCTGTGCTTTTAGGAATCACTTTGAATATAAAAATAAATGCTTGTCATGTGTGGAAATCATTGTCACCATGTATTTAACAGAAAATATTAAAAAATAAAGTAAGAATAAATACATCTTATGAATAAGCTATAACAACAATAGAATGTTAAGAAGCAAATTGCTCCATTCAGCTGACCATAGTTTACCATATCTTTCAAAATCATTTTGTGATATGTTTTCTCAATCAGTTGTATGACTCTATTATTTAATAAATTATATTAGAAGCATGAGAAATTTTGTCACACAAATTCTGCAATAATACATTTAGGCTTATGTAGAAAATGGCTGCAATTTTTTTTCCATTTTTCCTATTAATGCTATAATGTAAATTATTTTTATTAAAAAAATGCAATGTTGTGAATTATGCAAGTTTCCAATGCTTTTAAAAGAACTATACCTGGCCGGGTGCAGTGGCTTATACCTATAATCCTAGCACTGTGGAAGGCCGAAGCACAAGAATCACTTGGGTCCAAGAGTTGGAGACTAGCCTGGGAGATCTAGCAAGACCTCACCTCTACAAAAAAAATTGGCCTGACATGGTGGTTCATGCCTGTAGTCCCAGCTACTTGGGAGACTGAGGCAGAGGGATCACCTGAGACCAGGAGGTTGAGGCTGTGGTGATCCATGATTGTGACACTGAACTCCAGACTGGTAACAAAGTGAGACTCTGACTCAAAAAACAAAACAAAAAAAAAAACTATACCATGTGTGTCAAGCAATACACACACACACACACATATATATATATACATATATACATATATTTACATTTATATATACATATATATCCATACACATATATATATTTACATACACATATGTACATATAATATTTATAAAACAAGCTCATCTACAAGCATTTAGAAAGTCCAGGATTTCCAATTGTATACAAATGACATAATTTTTCTATCTATAGCTCTACATAGGCTGTTAAGAAGCACATGAGAAGTTGGACAATTGTGATTAAATAGATATACATAGTAAGCTAAGATCAAAATCGATGAATTGAAAATATATTTTCTATTGTTAAATATATCATTCTAAATCATTCATCACACTAACAGACAGAATTTTTTTTAAAATGATCATGTTGATGCCAAAAATTGGACACTATTCAATATCTATTCATAATAGAACTCTTCCCAAAAAAATAAAACTTGAAAAGAAGTTCCTTAGACTACTAAATGAGAATATATTTTTAAAAACCTACAGCCGGCATCATACTTGATAGTGAGAGACTGAATAATTTCCACCTAAATCTGGAAGAGAACAGGAGGTCCTGTCTCACCACTTCTATTAAAACCTAGATTTTGCAAAATAAAAATATAAAAGAATAAAATAATTACAGATTGAAAAGAAAGAATTTAAAGTGTACTTATTTACAGATATGTGTACAACCCCAAAGAATCTTCAAAAATACTCCTAAAATTCTTGAGTATAGAAAAATCGTAGAATACAAAGTTAATATTCAAAAGACAATTATTTTCCTATATGGCAGAAATGAACAATTGAAATTTGAAAATAAAAACAAACAAGAATATTTGCAATGGCACCAAAAAATAAAATACTCATGTCAAAATCTAAAAAAGAAAACCCCCCAAAAAAGGTAATAAATGCCAAAAACTACAAAATTTTGATGAAAGAAATCAAAGAAGATATAAATAAATGAATAGGCCACTCTTATTCAACATAGTACTGGAAGTCCTAACCAGAGCAATTAAGCATAAGAAAGAAATAAATGTCCTCTAAACTGGAAGGAGGAAGTCAAACTATCTCTGTTCATTGATGACATGATTCTATACCTAAAAACGCCCTAAAGACTCCTCCAAGAGACTCCTAGATCTAATAAACGACTACAGTTACATTTCAGGACACATAATTGATATTCAAAAATCAGTACTACTTATATACACCAATAATGCTCAAACTGAGAACCAAATCAAGAGTTCAGTACCATTTACAATAGCTAATCACACACAAAAAAATCTAGAAATACATTTAGTCAAGGAAGTGAAAGATCTCTACAAGGAGAATGAAAAACACTGATGAAAGAAATCATGGATGACACAAACAAATGGAAGAGCATTTTGTGTTCATGGATTGGGAAAAAAAATGAATAAAAAAATACACATACTGTTAAAATGAACATATTGCCCAAAGGGATTTGCAGATTCAATGTAATCTCTATTTAATAACATTATTTCTCACAAAACTAGGAAAAAAAAAACCCTAAAGTTTATATGGAACCAAAAATGAGCCCAAATAGCCAAAGTAATCCCAAGTAGAAAAAACAAATGATGAGACATTATAGTGCCTGACTTCAGATTATACCACAAGGCTATAGTAACTAAAACAGCATGGTACTGGTACAAAAAAAGACAGCTAGATCAATGGAACAGAAAAGAAAGCCAGACATAAAGCCATATGCCTACAACCACTCATCTTTGAAAAAGCTGATTTAAAGAACGTGTAAAGAACATGCTATGTAATAAATGTTGTTGGGAAAATTGGCTAGCCATATGCAGAAGAATAAAACTGGATCCCAACCTTTCATCATTAATTAACTCAAGATAGATTAAAGACTTAAATGTAAGACTGGAAACTATGAAAATCCTAGGAGAAAACCTAAAAGAAAGTCTTCTGAACATTGGCCCGGGCAAGAAATTTATGACAAAGACCCCAAAAGCAAATGCAACTAAAACCAAAATAGACAAATGGGATTTAATTAAGCTGGAACGCTTCTGCACAGCAAAAGAAATAATCAAGAGTCAACAGAAAACTTACAGAATGGGAGAATATATTTGCAAAGTATGTTTCAAAGAAAGGAATAATATCTAGACCTACAAAGAACTCAAATAACTCAGCATGAAAGCAACAAATAACCCCAGACATGAACAGCCACTTCTCAAAAGAAGACACACAGCAGCCCACAATCGTATGAGGGGAAAAAAGGTCAACATCACCAATCAAAAGAGAAATGCAAATTTAAACTGCAATGAGATATTGTCTTAAACCAGTCAGAATGGCTCTTATTAAAAAGCCGAAGAACAACAGATGTTGGCATGATTGTGGAGAAAAAGGAATGCTTATACACTGTTGGTGGAAAGGTAAACTAGTTCACCTTCTATGGAAAACAGTATAGGGATTACTTAAACAACTAAAAATAGAACTACCATTTGACCCAGAAGATTTATTTTCCTTTGGGTAGATACCCAGAGATTTCACTACTGAGTAGCTACCCAAAGGGAAAGAAATCATTATGTAAAAAAGACATGTGCACACATTTGTTTATCACATCACTATTCACAATAGTAAAGTCATGGAACCAAGCAAAGTGCCCATCAATGGTTGACTAAATAAAGAAAATGTGGTTCATATACATCATGGAATGCAACACAACAATTTAAAAAAAAGAAAAAAATCATGTTCTTTGCACAACATAGATGGAGCTGGATGCTACTATCCTAAGTGAACGAACTCAGAAACAGAAAACCAAACACCACATGTTCTCACCTGTCTGCAGGAGCTCGATGGAAATTATAATAGACACTGTGGACATTAAAAGGGAGAAGGCAGGAAGGAGGTTGAGAATTTAGAAACCACCTGTCAGGCACAATATTCACTATTTGGGGAGTGGGGACACCTGAGGCCCAGTTCCCACCAACATGAAATATGCCCATGTGACAAACATGGACTTGTACTTCTGAATCTGAAATTTTAAAACTTAAATAAATAAGTGGAGAGAGGTTTTATGTCGATGTATTGGAAGTTTTAATATTAGCATGTCAATTCTTCCAAAATTAATTTAGAGACTGAACGCAATTCCAATCAAAATCACAAGTTCTTTTATTCTCTCTTTTATTACTATTCAGGCATTCTGTTTTTTTGGTAAACTGACTCAAAAGTTTACCAAAAAACCAGAATGCCCGATATAGTAATAAAAGAGAGAATAAAGTTGAAGGACTGATACCATCTGACTTCAAGAATGACAATACAACTATAGTAATAAAGACAGAGTATTATTGGCTAAAGAATAGACACAGAGTTCAATGGAACAGAATAAAGAGCCCAGAAACAGACTCACAAATATAGGAAACAGACTTTAGACAAAGGTGCAAAGGTAATTAAATGGAGAAAGGAGAATCTTTTCAACAAATGGCACTGAAATAATAGGACACACAAGCAAGCAAACAAAAAACGTAAGTAAAAAACCTAGGCAAAGACTTTATACCTTACACAAAAAATAACTCAAATGTATCTCTGACCTAAATGTAAAAAATAAAGTCATAAAATGTATAGATAAAAACATAAAAAATATGCTTTAAATTGGGTTTGGATGTTCATTTTTAGATAAAACAATAAAAAAAATACAAGAAAAAAATTTGACTGGGTTTTTAAAATTAAAACATTTTCTCTGCAAAAAACACTTTTAAGGCAATAAAAGCAGGTAACATACTGGGAGAAAATATTTGCACATTATATGCCTAATAAAGAACTTGTACCCAATATATACAAAAACATTTTTTAAAATTGACAAAACAAATCAATTCTTAAAAGTAGGAAAAAAGATCCAAATCTCATGAAAGAAGATAAACAGATGGCAAATAAGCATATGAAAAAAAAATGAACAAAACCATTTGTGACTAGGAAAATTCAAAGTAAAACAAGATACAACTACACACCTATTGGAATAGCTAAGATCCAAAAAGCTGACAATACCAATTGCTGGCAAGGATGCGAAGCAATAAGAACCCTCATTCATTCATGGTGGGATTACAAAATGCTGCAGCCAATTTGGAAGATGTTTTAGCAGTTTATTTCTGAACACTGGCTCACAATATGCTCCAGCAATCAGGTTACTAGGTATTTATCTAATTCATACGAAAACTCATATTCACAGAAAATCTGCACATAAATATTTATGGCAGCTTTCTTTATAATCACCAAAACTGGAGGTAACAAAAAATGTCTTCAGATGTAAATAGACAAACTGTGTTACATCCATACAGTGAAATACTATTGAGTGATAAAAATGAATGAGCATTCAAGCTATGAAAAGATATAGATGAATATCAAGTGCATATTACTTAATGAACAAAGTGTGAAAATGGCTAAATCCACATGATTCCATTTATTTGGCAATCTAGAAAGGTAAACGATGGTAATGGTAACTTGATCAGAGATCTGGAAAGGGCTGAATAAGTGTCACACAGGGAATTTTTTGAGTGGTAAAATTATTCTCTAAAAGACCATAATGTACGATAAACAACACTAAGCATTTGTGCAAACCAATGGAAATTTACAGCACTAAGAGTGTACCTTAAAGTATACAATTTAAAAAAAATAGGAAGTCACTGGATACAGTGGCTCACACCTGGAATCCCAATACTTTGAGAGGCCAAGGTAGGAGGATTTCTTGATCCCAGGAGTTCGAGACAAACCTGGGTAGCATAGTGAGATCTCGTCTCTACAAAATATACAAAAAATTAGCCAGGCTTGGTGGCATGTGCCAGTAGTCCCAGCTACTTGGGAAGATGAGGTGAAAGGATCTCAAGTCCAGGGAATCAAGGCTGTGGAGAGCTGTGATAGTGCCATGACTACTCTCCAGCCTGAGTGACAGAGTGAGAACCTGACTCAAAAAAAAAAAAAATTAAAAATAGGAAGCCTGCTGATCCCAGTAATAAATGCAGACTAGACAAAGGGAATTTAGTTGTATTAAAAATATATAAACATAAACTTACTTAAAGGAATGAGAGAAAAAGTAGCTGATTTCCCTGAATAACTTTGGAAAAAAGTGGAGTTTATGGGACTAAAGATAAAAAAAAATCTGTGTGCAAGCCTGTTTGCTAGTTGATAAAGTTGTTTATCATGAGAGTAAAGATTAGCAACTCTGACACTGTTATACATGCATACTGGAATTAAACAATTAAGTAAATAGGTGATGGGAACCAAGAATGAGAATTTATTGATAAGAATGTTCCATGTGGTAATAATTTGGTGCTGAAGACATCATCGTGAACTCTGAACTCATGTTTAATTTTAAAAACACAGATGTATACAAATATAATTATAAATATGTACAGGTACAAAGGTTCCTATATACACATACATTTCCTTGCTTTGTCAGCTGAGAAAGCCTAGAAACGATGTTACCCAAATAGCAATGAGAATACCCAGTACTAAGTTTGTGGTTCCTTCTATTTTTTAAAACAAATTTTTTAGAGACAGAGTCTCACTCTATCTCCTAGGCTGGAGTGCAGAGATGTGATCATAGCTCACTGCAGTCTCGAATTCTCCTGGGTTCAGGTGATCCTCTTGCCTCCCTTCTCGAGTAGCTGAGACTACAGACATGAGATACTGCACCTGACTAGACTGTGGTTTCTAATAAAAGAAACTATCCTAGTCACTTCAGGCTGCTGTAGAAAATAACCATGGGCTGGGTAGCTGAAAGCAACAGAAATGTATTTCCAACAATTCTGGAGACTGGCTATCAAAAGATCAGGATGCCAGTATGGGCAGGTTTTAGTGAGGGCTATCTGCTGGGTTGGCAGACTGCTGACTTCTCCTTGCATTCTCATGCTATAGAATGAAAACTAGAGAACGCTCTGGGGTCTGTTTTACGAGAGCCCTAATTTCATTTACAAGGACCCTCCCTAGTCACATAATTACCTCCTAAAGGCTCCACTTCCTAATACCATGACATTAAGGATTCGGATTTTAACACATCAATTTTGGGAAGAACACAAGCATTCAGTTCACAACAGGCACTTTGAAGAAATGACTAATTCTAGGATGGGAACAGGGATAACATGATGATCCTGGTACAATTTTTAGTTCCAGAACACAAGGAAATGCTAAACATGCATACATGATAAGATATGTCAAACGGGCACAGGAACCAACTAAAAGAGCTGGGATAATTTGAGCAATAAAATATATAAATAGTACGGAAGTATAATGCAAACTATAAAATACATATCCATGCATCTATATTCATAACATAAATAATTGGATAAATAAATAGAAAAGAAGAAACAAATTCCCTTTGCAGACGAATTCTAAATAGCTTATGTAATTTCCATCCCTTATAGAGTTAGAGCACAGCTGCTAACTCCTTAAGTGTGGCCTTCACATAGTAACTTCCTTCCAAAGGTTACAATATGGAAGGTGGCATAAAATATTAACTTTAGAGTAGATAACTATGACTCAATTTTGGCTTAAGATTACCACTCATGGTGATGTCATTGATAGCATAGATCTTTGAAATAATGTGTTGAGAATGGCTTTTTACCTCCTGCTCAAAACCCTAGTCTAATTATGAGAAAAACGTCAGATAGTCCTGGTTGAGAATCACTCTATGCAATATGTACACAGCACTGCTCAAAACAGAAATAGTCAGGGTCATCAGAATCAAGGCAAGCCTGAGAAATTCGCACAACAAAGAACTTAAGGAGACATGACGAGTAAATGTAATGTGGTCCATTGGATGAGATCCTAGAACAGAAAAAGAACATAAGGTTCCCAGTCTGTGGGCTGTCTCCCTGCTCTCTTGATGATTTATTTGACTTTGCAGAAGCCTGTCAGTTTGATGAGGTCCGAATTGTTTTATCTTATCTCTTATGGCATGGGAACTTGGGGTTTTGATCAGGAATTGGTTGCCAATTCCAATTTCCACAAGGGTGTCTCCTGCATTTTCTAAGGTTCTTGTAGTTTGAGGTTTTACATTTAGGTCTTTGGTCCATTTGGAGTTGACTTTTGTGTATGGTGTAGGTAGGGGTCTTGCTTTAATCTTCTGCATCTGGTCAACCAGTTTTTCTAGCACCTTTTACCTTATAGGTTCTCCTCTCCCCAGTGGTTGGTAGTGGAGGTTTTGTCAAAGATGAGTTGGTTGAGAAATTGAAGTTTTGCTTCTGGAATCTCTATCCTGTTTCATTGGTCTATATACCTGTTCTTGTACCAATACCAGGCTGTTTTGATTATTGTAGCTTTATAATAAAGTTCAAAGTCTGGGAGTGTGATACCTCCTGCTTTTTGTTGTTTTTATTTTTTTGCTGAGGATTGTTTTGGCTATTCGAGGTCATTGATGTTTCCATATGAATTCCTGTATTGTCATTTCCAGGTCTGGGAAGAATGCTGCTGGTAATTTAATGAGTATTGCGTTACATCTTTAGATTGCCTTGGGTAGGATGGACATCTTAACAATGTTGATTCTTCCAATCCATGAGCATGGAATATTTTTCCATTTGTGTTGATTTGATTTCTGGTACATATACACAATGGAAGGACAAAATTATGAGCTTCACAGCAACTTGGATGGAATTAGGGTCTATAAAACTGAGTGATCTCTCACAGAAGCAAAGAACTGAGTATCACATGTTCTCACTCATTAACGGACCTTGAATAATTATTGTAATACTATAAGAAAAGGACTGGCAGTAGTGGGAATCTGCCGGGGATAGGGGCGGGGCACACCTCATCAACAAGAGTACTTGCATAATGCACATTTATATACCTAACCCTGAGTTGTACCCCACATCTTTAAAATAAATTTTTTTTAAAAAAAGAACATAAGCAGGCCATTGCCTTGCTAGACTCCGGTGTGGCCATTGCTCTTTGAGCTATGGCTGTCTCCATGCTTCCTGGCTTTGGCCCCCTCCTCCCACACCTTGGGGAAGTGAATCTTCTCTCTCTCTTCTCTTTCTCTCTCTAATTTACTTTTAAACAAACTATATTTTTAATTTTTTAAAAAAGAACATAAGGTTTAAACTAAGGAAATCTGAGCAAACTATGGACCGTAATTAATAAAACAGGATCAAAATTCATAATTTAACTTTAGCAAATGTGTTGTAATAATGTAAGGTATTAACAACAGAAAAAAATTGAGTGTGGGGTATATGGAAAATCTCTGTACTATCTTCCCAAGGTGAGATTGGAAATGGGGAGGCTCATTTGGTAGAACTTTGTGGCCATATTAAAGAATTTGGTATTTTCTCCAAGTGATATTGGAAGCTATTGGAGGATTTTGAGTAGAAATATGACATAATTAGATGAATATCTTTAAAAGAGTTTTCCTAACTGCTATGTTTACAAAAGACAATAGGGAGGAAGCAGGGAAAATGGTTAGAAGGCTGTATCAGAACATCCAGATGAACTACAATGATTCTAAGAGGCTTCCTGATGGACCAAATGTGCAGTGTGAGAGAAAAGGAAAGGGTCAAGAGGACTTCAAAATGCTTGGCCTGAGCCAGCTGGAAGGATGGAGTTGCCATCAGCCAGCAAGGAGAAGCTTGAGGGTGAAGAAAGTTTGGGGAGGGATATGAAGGCATGTTAACTGGGGCTTAACACTCAAGTATCAGATAGATAGCTGATACTGAGTCTAAAGTTTAAGGAGGACTTCCAGCCTGAAGATATTAATCTGGAAGTGATTAGCATATGATGGCACATTCAAGTGTCAGAGACAAAGTGTCTACCAATATATTTTAGCTTTTTGAGAGCAAAACCTATGACCTACTGTTTTTTTGTAGCTCTCAGTCTATACCACATATAGAAAGTGCATCTCAGACTGAATTGATCACAGCTGTTCCTCAACCAAAATTGGCTCAATGACATTATGCTTGTTTTGCATTTTGATTTTTCTTTCTCCATATTAGTCATCAGAGATTGTTCCAAGCCTCATAGTGCACTGACCTTTGTAGTCATGAGCCATTTGCCAGTTTGGGGTATGATATGTGCCAGAGAGCCTAGAAAGTTCGGCTCCAAAGATTGCTGAGCTCTGGGACAAGGAACGGGGCTTTATCTCCAGCACTTGAGTTGTATGTACAGGGGTCATAAATGGCATTGCTATGATTTCTGAAAGAAATAAAAAACCCTAATTTTCTCTTCACATTTTTATTAATGCAGAGGAAAGCTCTAAAAGGCATAATATGTTTCAGAGGGATAATGTCAACATTTGATTTCTCTTTTATAACACAAGAGGGCAAACTCCTAATAATTACTCAGTGACTTGTAACTGCATATATAGTTTATCAGTCAGCCAATTATCAACTTAAAGTCAAATATTTTATTTTGCACATGGCAATTTTTTTCCTTGCCTTGGCTGCATGTGAATTTTGCTATGGTCTAGCTGCAAGAAAAAATATGGGGACTTTAATACAAACAAGCCATTGAAAAAAGTAGAATAGAAACTATATATAAGTGACTTTTAGAAAAGAGTATACAGCAAATAGTAAAACACAAAAAATACTTTTTTGGATTTCTTTTCAGGTAATTTGCAGATGGGTCCACAAATCTGTTGCTGGTTAAAATGCAACGTACATTTCAATGTATAAACATCTGCAATTTTTAGGATATAAAGGAAAGCAATTGTTACTCTTGATATCTGTCAACTTATGTCCACCTCACACCCTTAAACAATTAGCACTGAGAGACACCTAATTTTCTCTATGATTGAATGTTATATTCTATTCATTTATATATATATTTACCAAAATGTCTATTTAAATAGATATTTAAGTATTTATATAAATATTTACTTTACCATAAATATCTATTTATTTAAATAGCAATCTTAATGTTAGGACTGAGTTTTAGATATTAACAAAAATTTTTGGAGGGGGTCAAATCTCGACAATACAACAAATGCTAGTTTTTCTTTGGTGGTAACTATCTTTAAAGCACCATGTCCTCGCCATTAGCATACTCAAGTTGATGTTTTACACAAACAGAGTGTCAGTTTTAATACTTATGAAGCACTTAATGCTGTTTTCTATATTTGTCAGGACTAACAATAACAAAAAATTCTTCAAAATATTTCTGCACCCAGATCACAAAACAATGTACATTAAAGCAGAGTTTTAAATGAAAATAGTGTACACTAAAGCCCAGCGTTTTGTGTTTCATGCTGGAGAAAGAACAGAGCTTCTGTGGTCCAGATATCATACTCTGTGCATTGGTGGGGGGCGAAAGACCTGCTTGTGATGCCAGTGCCATCTAGGAAGCATTTTCTCCACCTTAACTCATTATCTCACCCTGACTGAATTTCCTCTTACTCAAGAGGCAGAGGGGACAAATTTGTTAAGGAGCTGTGTAATTGTTTATTCATTCCATCTGCTGTCTTGTCACCTCACTGACTCATTACAGCAACCCCAGCAAAATAATGAGTTCAGAGCCTACTCTGGGAGCAAGAGAAGGCACCCCTCCGGAGGAAGCGGAGAGGAAGAGAGAGTGTCTTTCTCATATATTCTTCTCAAACCACCTTTTGTCACTCTCTCTGTGCCTCTTGTGCCTCTTGTTCTTCCACTCTGCCACTGACTTGCTTCTTGCTGGTTATTAATAGATTGAATCGAGTGCCAATTTATTATACTAGATTACAGTCTATATATAGGCTTTCCAATTATGCTGGAATAGTTCTGGAATAATATATTCCTTTCCACACAACTCTGTCTATGATGTTTGTGCTTTTTTTTTTTTGGACTAGAGAAACACTAAGGATTTCCAGCTGGCTTATGTTTTCATTAAATGAACAGTGAAAGGCAAATATGCATAAATTAAAGTAAAGAAATGAACATGGCACGAACTACAATTTCTGAAATGCAATAATGTAAGCTTTGTAAAAATCCAGTCTGTCTGGTATCAGTGAAAGATTATAACATAATCAGAAGGAGGCTATGCATTCCAAATCTTGCTGTGCCGGCCCCAGGCCAAGTTAAAATATGAATAACTTCGATGCTAAAGTTGTACACTTTATTATAGAATATATGATATGGAAGAATTTCACATCAGTAATATGTGTTCTCAGCACTGCTAATTACTAAGCACATTTGCACCTTTAATTTCTTCAAAAACTTTAAACATCATAAATGTGATGCTTGTTCTTTAATACTCCAAAGGCACGGCTAACATTTGAATTGCTATCAACTGCTGCTCCAAATACATTTATCTGCAACTCTGAGAGCTATTCTTTCAACTTTTTATTTCCAAGGCACCATACTTTAGTGTGATCTTCTTGAGTATCTGTATGTAGTCTGCAAATATTGTGTGATTTAAATTTCATACAAGGCAAGCTAAATCATAAAAAACTAAATAAGTTAACATTATTTTATGTATTCAATTTGAATATTAGCAGAGAATTTTCTGAGTCAGTAACTCTATATTTTTTAGCACGAGAAATGTGATATGCATTCGATTTAGACAACTTTCCTAAAGTAACTTGTAATTTTACACACACATAGTTAAGTTTGGATATCAAGATATTTTAACAGTTAAACAAGTAAGCCAACTCATATAAAAAAGCAAATTTCATTTTCAGGAAACCTAAATATAGCTACCACAAATACTATATTGAGTATGTTTTAGTAATACATTGGTCATGAAAATGTAAGTGCCAAGATCTTTTTCTAGAAAGAAATATTATTTCCATAATATTGTCTTCATTTTTGTAAATTGGTATATGGCATCCTCGCTCAAAAGAACACATCATTGTATAAACATATCATGATCCTTAAATACATATAAAAAGTCTCTATAATTAAAACAGTGCAGCATTGACAGATGAAAAGAAAAGTCAAATAGAATAAAAATGATAAAATAAGTAATTATAAAATTTAAAAAGAACAGAAAGCAGCTAGAATAGAAAATTTGTAAAAGAGAAACAGAACTCATGGAAATTTTTATATTAAAAAATTGGCATGATTAGTGAAAGAACTATGTCATATTTTTCACTTAAAATGCTCTAACTATTATTACCACAGAATTAATGTATTTGGAAAATATAAATACAGGCTCAATTTTCTGTATACATATTAAAATACATTCTGAAATTAATATATATCCTATTTATTTTAGTTATAATACAATAATTTCAAAGTAAGCAATACATAATTTTATGAGACAAAGAAAAGGAAAAGACAGATTCACTACTACTAACAGCTATTAAGTTTTAAAATAGTTTTTTTTAAGTGAGCAGACTATTTTTAAATTACTTTTAGAATCACAGAATTGAGCACATCAGAGAGTTTTCATGTGTGACATCCCCACACACGCAGTCTCCATTATTACTACATATTACATTAGTATGGTATGTTTGTTACAATGAATTAGCCAATATTGATATTCATATTAAATAACAACCATAGTTTATTTAGATTTGTTAGTTCTTACCTATTATGTGTGTGTGTGTGCTCTAGGATCTCATTCCGTTGCATTTAGTCATCATACCTCCTTAGGCTTCTCTGGGTTGTAAGTGTTTCTCAGACTTTGTTTCTGATGACCTTGACAATTTTGAGAAATACTGGTTGAGTGTGTTGCAGGATTTTCCACTATTGCAATGTGTCTGTAGAGAAGAAAAGAAAATTCCATCTGACTTAGTCCATAGTGTCCTCAATCAGATATATGACTAAGAACAAATATACATGTAAATAAATCTTATATTTTAGTTTTTCATTTTTCTAAAGATAATAATGCTAGTTTGAAATTATTATATGAACATTGTTTGATAAAATAAAGCATTATGTTAATGAAAATGCAGAATACAGACTGTATTCTTAAATATGACTAGAAATATCAACATAAACCCTTTATTTATTTATTTTTTTGCCTTTTAAGAAACATATAATGCTGGATTTCGTTTTTTTTGAGTTGGAGTCTCACTCTGTCACCCAGACTGGAGTGCAGTGGCCGCTTCCGGCCACTGCAGCCTCGACCTGCTGGGCTCCGGCGATCCTTCTGCCTCAGCCTTCCGAGTAGCTGGAATTACAGGCGTGCGCTACCACACCCAGCTGATTTTTTGATTTATTGTGGAGATGAGGACTCGCCGAGTTGCCCAGGCGGGTCTCGAACCTGCGGGCTCAGGCAATCCACTCACCTCAGCCTCCCCAAGCACGGGATTACAGGCTGAGCCACTGAGCCCGGCTAATGTTGGATTTCTATTTCTGACCATGATGGAACTTTATCAAGAACTGTATTCATCCTTCCACCATTGAAAAAACTAAAAAACTGAATAAAATATATAAAACAATAGTTTCAGACACTGGGCAGCAGGAAGAGTAGACTTGAGAGCAAGGAACCAAAGGAGACGAGGACAGTGATTGCCCTAGCTTAGTGCCTGGAGGTGGTGTCCAGGCCGCAGCACAGAGCAGGGAGCCCACACAGCAGGGCAGTCTCACTAAATTAAGAAGACAGAAAATTTAGTTTCAAAAAGACCAAAGCAGCTAAATTTATGAGATAGAATAACAGAGAAGAAAGCTACAGCACAGAGATGAATTTCAGGGATAGTGGAGAATGTTTTTATATTTTTTGCCTGAAAAATAAGATGTACATGCATGAAGGGAACTTAGTCAAGGTCCTCAGAAGAACAAACCTGAGCTCACTAGAGTGAAACAGTGCTAGGAACAGTTGCTATAGGCAATGACAAGTCGTCAAGGGGTTTTAATGCTGAAAACTAGGGAGCTCACTCTAACAAGAATAGGAGAAAGGAAAAAGTTGGAGTAGTGACAGCACAGGTGAGAGAGGATCAAGAACAGATCTAAGCCCATAACAGTGAGAGTAGGAAAAAGAGATCAGATATGATAGCATTCAAGAGATGACTTGACAGTACTTGTCACAAATTGAATATTAATTAATAAGGAAAAGGAAAGACTCTAGAATAGTCTCACAACTCTGAGTGCAGTGGCTCAAGCCTATAATCCCAGAAATTTTGGAGGACGAAGTGAGAGGATTGCCTGAGTCCATGGGTTCCATACAAACCTGGGCAACTGGGCAAGACCTCGTCTCTACAATAAATCAAAAAATTAGCCAGGTATGGTGGCACGCACCTGTAGTTCCAGCTACTTGGAAGGCTGAAGTGGAAGGATTGCCCGAGCCCAGCAACTGGACTGCGCTCCAGCCTGGACAACAGAGTGAAACTCCGACTAAAAAAAACAAAAAAAAACTCTGATTTGAGTAGTAAATTGTGTCCTGCCCTCTCCCTCAAATTCCTGTACTGAAGATCTAATCCCTGGTATCTCAGAATGTGACTCTTTTTGGAGCTTTTCAAAAATTTATTAGGTAACATAAGATTATTAGGATGAGCCCTGATTCAATCTGACTGCTGTCCTTATGAAAGACGAAATTTGGCCACACAAAGATTCACCAGGAATGTAAATGCACAAAGAAAAGCCAAAGCTAGGATACAATGGGAAGGTAGCCACCTGTATGCCAAAAGGAAAGGCCTCAGAAGGAACCAAAACTTCCACTACCTTGATCTTGCTCTTTTAGCTCCTAGAACTGTAAAATATAAATTTCTGTTGTGTAAGCCAAACAGCGGTACTTTGTTATGGCAGTTTTAGTAAAGTAATATAGGTGTCAAGACAGATGGTGATGATATTCACCAAGAATTGGATTACATAGGATAACTGGAATTGAGGACTAATAACAACAGTTCCAAGTATTTAAAATTTAAGGTCTCTAAAATATGACATTTAGGTGCCAAATCTAGTACCAACTTTCATATGCAGGTCTAGAATGCAGGAGAAATTGTCATATTTATGAGTCATTGGCTTAGAAATGGAAGTGAAGTCTGGTGACATCTGATGAGGAAGTTCTGCTCTACAAGCAATTTCTCAAATAGGTCAGTCAAACAGAGAAAGGAGAACATATGTTGCATACATACTAGGAATATTCTTTTTTCTATTTTGAGTCAGAGTCTCACTGTCACCCAGGCTGGAATGCAGTGGCATGTTCACAGCCACCGCAGCCTTGACCTGCTGAGCTCAGGCTATCCTTCTTCCTCAGCCTTCCAAGTAGCTGGAACTACAGACATGCGCCACCATGCCCAGCTAATTTTTGCATTGATTGTAGAGATGAGGCCTCTCCAAGTTGCCCAAGCTGCAATCTTCTCGCCTCCGCCTCCCAAAGTGCTTGGATTATAGGCTTGAGTTACTGCACCTGGCGGGAATATTCTTTTTTATTGATACATAATAACATACTGATGGGGTATGTGTGATATTTTGTTGCAGTATGGAATGTGCAGCAATCAAGCCAGGGTACTTAGGATATTTGTCACCTTAAGTATTTATCATTTCTATGTATTGGGAACACTTCAGAACCTCTCTTCTAGCTATTTCGAAATACATTGCTAACTGTGGTCAACCTATGCTGCTATTGAACATTATAATTTATTCTTTCTATCTAATTGTATCTAGTTGTATGTTTGTATCTCGTTGTATGTTTGAGCTTATTAATTACCCTCTGTTTATCCCCTTACCAGGCACACATTTCCTAGCCTCTGGTAACTTCTCTTTTTTCTCTCTACTTCACGAAATTAACAATTTTAGCTCCCACATGGTCTTACTGAGGTGAACATTGTATTAGAGAAGGTAAGGTGAGAGATTTTGGAGTGAAGGA
Organism: Tarsius wallacei; assembly: GCA_963574415.1. NCBI lineage: Eukaryota > Metazoa > Chordata > Mammalia > Primates > Tarsiidae > Tarsius > Tarsius wallacei. The sequence continues at coordinate 19,140 of CAUYQG010004622.1, forward strand.
AGCATTACTAAATACACTATATACATATGTGCATTCATATACTCACACATGTCCATGTGTGCATATATACATAAATAATAAATAAGGACCAAATTACTATATTTAATTTATTGTACTGTTCAACATAAAAACAACTAGTATAGTCTTAGTAAGTTCTCATTAAAAACAGCAACTTTTTGTTGCTACAGTAAGTCACTTTTCTCACTTTGCCACAAAAACACAATGTTCTAAAAGCATAATTCAAGTTAAGGGAAACTACAAATACTTTTATAGAAATTTAGATTTCAGTAAGCTGTCTTTATTATGGAATCCCATGGAATCATGCAACTCTCTTTTGTTGCACTTACCGCTGCATAATTTTAGTTTTTTGGAACATTTATTGTCTGTCTCTTGCACAATGCCATAAACTCAATGAAAACAAAGTCCATGTCTGCCTTTACTTACCATTTTACCCAGGACATAGACCACCAATTGACACAATGTCAGTGCTCGAACGAAATAACTTTTCAAGAATGTGGTCTTTCAGTTACTAGTTGAGTACAAAGACCTGACTAAGAGAGTTGATTTGTATTGTTCAGTTTAAAGTTTTACCTTATTTACAATTTGGTCACATGCCAATTTGTGACAAGCAAAATGTCCCTATTCTGCCACTTCTAAAGTAATTTTACTTTTTTTTCTTCCATCACAAAGCATTTCTAAAACTAAACTTAACACTCTGCCATTTTTATCAGTGATACCACCATTGTTAGTACCTGGGTGGTAGGTGGAGAGATAAAATAATAAGCTGGCTGGTACTGCTGAAATGAGCAATCTAAACAACAGGGTTGGAACACACATTGGATACTATGTTTTAACATATTAATAATGATAATGATCACACATTTATTAATCCTTCTGGTGTCAGGGATGACACTGAGTGATTTACATATATTCTTAAAATTAATCCTGTAAAAAGCACTGTAATTTAGAATGGAGAAGAGATTGATTAAGTAACTGTTCAAGGTCAGACAGCTAGCAAAATGCTGCCTTCACACACTCTCACATCTGATTGTCTCCAAAGCTCCAGTTTTTAACATCTTGTTTCAGAAACCAATTTGGAAAAACACATGAGATACCAGACATCATAAGGCTTTTATTCTGAGAAAGGGACTAAATTATTCATATTTTTAATGCCATTCATTCATCAATACAAACAAACTTTTTGTTCTTTGAGTTGAATCTGAACTCAGACTGTAGATGAAGGCCTACCTTTATCTTTCTTGTTCAACAACACCACCTCCAGTAATGCTTCTCTTTTGACATTCCAGAAAAATCTCTGCTCATCTCCAAATATGCATTTGAAACATGGGACTGTTGCATAAATTTCTCTGCCCTTTCAAGGACGAAGTCCATGCTCTTCAAATTCAAATGGACTCATCTCATTTAAGATGTCCTACCGGAATAATATTGCTCCACAAAAATTTTTCCTTCCCCTCTCATTTATTTCTCTCAGCATTTCTGAAGATAATAAGTACCTGACAGTCAAACAACTCATTTTTATTTAATTATTTACTCATGTATTTGTTCTATATTCATCGAGCACCTACTTGACACCTGGCAGTGATATCGATGCTAGAGAATGCAGTAGTGAGCAACACAGTGAAGTTTCTTTGCTTATGAAATTTGCAGAGTGATCTGTTATCTAATACACCAGGGATACCTAAACCTACTGCTGTGAAAAGCACCCAGATGGCTACTGTAGATTAGGTGCTGAGAAAGCCTGGATTAGGAAGGAATGCTTAAAGTGGGATATGAATAGAAAGAAAAAAGCCCAATCTGAGCAGATATGGAGACAAAGTATTTCAGATGTCAATTATAGTGACCCTGAAGTAACAAGGAACTTGGTTTGAGATACATCAAGGGGCCCTTATGTAAGGACATGATGAGTAGGAAAACAGTAGCAGAAGATAAGATTAGAGATGGCAAGGGCAAGAAAGTTTGGTGTTAATTGCAAGGAAAGTCACTAGAGAATTTTTTGAAAGGAGGAAGCATCGTCTAATTATTCTTTTAGAAAGATTATCCTGTCTTCTAAGTAGAGAGTGGCTTATACAGAAACATGAATGAAAGAATAATGACTCCGAAGGAGAATTGATATAGACTTCAAATGTCAGGAAATAATAAATATGGAAAAAATAGACCATTAGCAATGTAGGCTGGAGGTAAAGGCAACAGGAACTGCTGCCCAATTTAATAAGACTTGGGTTCTTGAACAGCTGGTTGAATAAACAGGCTATGTACAGATTAGCAAAAACAAACAAACAAACAAAAACTGGGAATAAATAGGTTAGGGGCCAAAAATAAGAGTTCCAATTTAACCATAAGGTACTTGAAAAGCCTGTTAGACACCAAAATAGAAATAGTAAGTATAAAGCAGGCTAGACAGCTTTAAAATTCAGAAGAATAGAGAAATAAATTTACACACATAAGAAAATGGCTAGCAAGTGAAGTCATGGGCCCTGATATTGAGAGAAAATACAGTATTCCCAGTAGAGGGCCTATGAAATAAAATTTCTCAATTTTTCTTAGAACATTTCTATTTTAATCTAATTCCAATTATTTCAAAGATCTAGGCATGATATACAATGATGGATAATTTTGTTTCTTATAGATATCTGCAACTATTCTCTAAGCTTTTTAGGGAAAGTGACTTGTATTCATTTATTTATTCTGTTATTGTCCATTCTACCCTGGTTTAATGAGCATCTGAAATAAAATGAATTAAAATGAATTATAGCAAGGAGTCAATAGAACCAGTTAATTTTTGTGAAGCATTTAATCAGAACATTTTTAACTTTTGTTTTTAAATCTAATTGAAAATAAAATTTATATTACAAAATATCACTGCTGTAGCTCAAATTAACAGAAAACATTTTACTTCTTTTGAATCACTTTTCCCAGTTACATAAAAATACATTTACATAAAGAGTTTTATAATGAAAATCCTTTCCTTACTCTATTTTTACTTGCAAAAGTACTATTTTACTGTTTTCACAAATACTTAGGATGAGGCTCTCTTTTAGTCTGAATTTCCCCAGAATTGGACCCTAAGCAAGATTCGTGTGAAAGCATTTTATTTGGAAGGTACTATCAAGAAATATGGGTATGTGAAGAAGGGAGACAGAAAAAGGGAAGAGGACACTAAATATTATATTATCAAGAACATTACACTATGGGAAACTAGAACTTGATATTTCTAGGGAAACTTAATGCAAGTGTGGAACATATTACTAAGAGCTGAGAAAGTTGGGGCCATTATCCATTCCATTGTACCATTAAATACCCAGCACTCCTCTCAGTGCTGGACTCAGGTTGCATGGGCTTCTGTGCCCAGAAAAGCCTACAAGCAAATAATATTATACACTAGAAGTGGGAAGCTGGGATGTCATGGCTTGAAGGTTAAGTGTAAAGAACGTGTATAGGGTACTGACCACACTTGCTACAGTGGTGTAGTATAGGGGGCAACGACATGTTTTAAATAAAGTTTTACAAAGACAACTTGTTTCAGCATGTGACAATTTTGTTTGCAAAGAGCTTCGGTTTGTATTCAATCTGAGAAAGCTGTTCTTTAAAATTAAATTGAAACCATTTTCTGTAAGTGAAGTTTTATAAGCCTCTTATACAAATAATAACAATCTGTGGTTATAAAACCATAACCTAAGATTTGAATTTAAAATAAAAAACGAAGGCAGAGTATTTATTTGACCATTTCCTCACTTCAAGATTTAGAAATACTAGAAAAGTCATGTGTGAAAAAAATGGAGTAATATAGTATGAGAAGATTAAAAAAAAATTGTGAAGGATTAGTGCTCCCCCCAAATTCATATGTTGAAGCCCTAATCTACAGTACAATGGTATTTGAAAGTAAGTCGAGGTAATTAATTGAGATTAACAAGGGTCACACCCTTATTATGAACTTAGTGCCATTATAAGAAAAGGAAGACAGATCCCCTCCACCAACCCATTTCTTTCTCTCTCCACAAGTATGCACTGAGGAAAGGCCATGGGGAAACATAGCAGCAAGAAGTTGACTGTCTGCAAGCCAGGACGCGAGCCAGCATCAAGAACAGAATCTGTAGAGCCTTAATTTTGGACTCCTCAGTCTCCAGAGCTGTGAAAAATAAATGCTTGTTTTGTAGCTACCGAGCCTATGATACTTTGTTATAGCAGCCCAAGTGGACTAAAACAGTAGAGAAGAAAAAGTCATGCTCCAAAAAATAACCAAAGAATAAATAAACAACCCTCTCTTTTTTTGTTGTCCACTCACCATGGTCTTTTCTTCAGCCTTTGGCATTCATTGTAAAGCATACATAAACTAATTTGTGTTTTCTTGGAAATTAAGCATAAAAATCACTGCAGTAACTTAGGCAGGAAGCTTGTCTTAAGTGACACGATGGGCTCATCAGAATAGCAAATAATCCCCTTTCCCATGTCAGAGTCAAATGTAGGAGTCAGTTTTTTTTTTTTCAAATAACCTAACAGAGCTACCTTTCAGGCATTCTTGTTATAATATGGATCTTCCCATATGATGACTTAAAATATCTATACAAAAACAGCCCCTACCTAGGCCCCAAGATACCGATCTAATGGCCGGTTCATTTTATTCAAAATTTTATTTTTAATTCAAGGGTGTATATGGAGGGAAGGAACCCCTAAACCGTAAATTTATGTATTTAAAAACTGTGTATGTATTTTTACATGTTTAAGCTTCAGTCACCATCAAAGTACTCTCTGTTTGATGCAATAAGCCTATCGAGATGCTTTTTCCACTGCTCAAAACAGTTTTCTGAGTTTGTCAATTTTGATGCCTTTTAGTGTCTCTGCCGATTTTTGCTTCACCTCTTCCCTTTGAGAAGTTTTTGTTTTTTTGTTTTTTTGTTTTGTTTTGTTTTAATCTGGGGAAACAAATACAAATAAAAACACACAAAAAATAGGGAGGATGGAAGATGGGTTATGTCAGTTTTGGTCAAAAACTGCTCAACACTCTGTGTGGTTTGAGCAGATGCACTTGGAAATCACCCACCATGAAGTGGGCAAATGCGTTGAAAGAATCTCCAAAAAACATTCACTGATGCCAAACACAGCCTCTCACAACACCGATGCTAATGGGTTTCTAGAACACTTATCTAACAAGAAAAATCCATACCACAAGGGATCCACCCTCCAAAAATATAACTCTGTTTTTTTGGAGAGTCTCCCCTTGCTTATGCAAGTTTATTACATGGATATACGACATACTAGTAAGATTTGGGCTTCTATTGAGGTTTTAACCCAAATGGTGAGCATGGTAGGTACCCCATGGGAATTTTTCAACCTTTGCTCCCCCTTCTCTCTTCTCCTTTTATGAACCCCCAGTATCTGTTTTCTCATCCTCATTCCCTTGTGTACTCATTGTTTAGCTCCCACTTATAAGTAAGAACATGCAATATTTGATTTCCTGTTTCTGTGTTAATTTGCTTAGAATAATGGCCTCCAGCTACATTCACATTGCTGAGAGGGACATAATTTCATTCCTTTTTATGTCTATATATTATTCCATAGTGTATATATGTCACATTTTTGTTATCCAGTCCACCATTGATGGACACCTAGGTTGGATTCATGTTTTTGCTACTGTGCATAGTGCTGTGATAAACATACAAATGCAGGTACCCTTTTGGTAAAATGATTTCTGTTTCTTTGTATATGTACCCAAAAGTGGGATTGTTGGATTGACTCATTTATTTCAGATGTGTCTTGTTTGCAATGCTATGATGATTGTTTAACCATGAAATTAGAAACCCAAAAGAATTTGTGGAAAGAAAATACTCTATATGTTATTTAATAAAATTTTTATGTAACAATTACTTAAATACATTTGTACACTGAATTGCCCTGAGTGTATCACAAGTGAAATCTTGATTAATTACTAATTCTTCAATAGTAAAGGGCTAACAAGCTCTTTCTTCACAGCTGTCTGTAGAAGAAAATCTCAGCCTTAGCACTGTCTTTTTTTCTTTTTTTTTTTTCTTTTTTCTGTATGTCCTATGGTTTACATTTTGGAGGTTTCCTATAAATCCTTGCCCACCTGACTTCTTGAGCGCCCAGATTTTTTGTGTATTGTTCTGTCTCAGATTTTCTCTGACCACACAATGATCTCTGCTATTACTGACAAGATAGAGCCTTCACTGCACATGATCTATGAACATTTTTGGATTGCATTATCCTATGTTGACCTCAGATTTTTAATGTCCTTTTTTTTGTACTCTTTGCACTTGTTTTTATACAATTACTTCATTGTTCACATATCTCTCTTTTCCATATATTTATTTTTTTGTCATATTGGCCAATTCAGCTACTATGATTACAACATTCAAGGCCACAAAATGAATGCCCAAATGTCATACTCAGTACTAACTAGAATCTTTTTTATTCCAACTAATTCCTGAGCTATTGATTTTACTATACACATTTATTCTATTTTAAAGTTCATTGATTTCATTATATAAATAATAAAGTATTTTTATTATTTTATTAAAAATTGTGACCATAAAGCCATCAGCTACATTTCTTCTTCTTCTTCTTTTTTTTTTTGAGTTGGAGTCTCACTTCGTTGCCCAGACTGGAGTGCAGTGGCACACTCACGACCACCCCAGCATCGACCTGCTGGGCTCCAGTGAACCTTCTGCCTCAGCCTTCCAAGTAGCCAGAACTATAGGCACACACTACCATGTCCAGCTAATTTTTAATTTATTGTAGACACGAGATCTCCCCAAATTGCCTGGGCTGGTCTCTAATCTGCGGGCTCAGACAATCCACTCACCTTGGCCTCCCAAAGTGCTGGGATTACAGGTTGAGCCATGGAGCCCAGTCAGCTATATTTCAATAATAAACACCCATTGTGTTTCATTCTGCTTTTATTTGGAGATGTTGTCTTTATAATTGAGTATCTATTTTAATTGTCATTTTTGATAAGCTCGACACAAATTCCAACAAGCTGACTCTAGAAACAGTAGTATTCTTTTCTCTGTGAAAGTGTTTTCTTTTTTTTTTTAACTTTTATCTTTGCCATACTTGAATCATAGTTAATACTTCTGAGCTTTTGTATATATACATAAAACTTGGTCCATTTGGATAGGGCGAGATGGAGAAAGAAACTTACAAAACTTTTTATTTTTAATTCTCCAACTTTGTGTTTTCACTTTTCATCACATGTGGGTACATTTTAGGCATTTCATTAGAATTAGATGGTTTACTTCTTGACCAAATACAGGTTTTTGGAAGAATAATCTAAATGCAAGGGGAAAAAAAGTGTTTATAGTGCACCTGGTAAAGCATTTTATTTTTACAAGTGAACAGCCTGAAATTTTCTTGTACTACGTAACTGTCACATTAGAGATTTGAATAAGTATTACCTGCTCAGTGGTGCATTCATGCTGGAATTCTGTTTGAAGGGATTTCCTTTAACACCTCATCCACTTTCTTTGTGGGAAGAGAGCCTTTAAGAAAAAGATTTTAATACATAAATTAAATTTATTGGTATATGCTACAAAAAAAAATAGAAGTTGACAATTGGAATGCAGCCAACAGGTAATGGTATCAAAAATATATGAGTACATCTATAATGAAAAATAAAAATTTACATAGAAAAATTCTAAACTTTAATTTGAGAAGAAAAGATTTTAATTTCTTTCCCCTGAGGCTAAGAAATATACACGGTGGCATATATATGTGAAGATCCTTTTTGCAGAAAATATAAAATATAGATGATTATGCAATACAAACATGAAGTGCAATAAAAGTAAGAATTTTTTTTTACACTAGTGAATTTTCTCGGAATAAGGTGGAAAAGAATATAGGCAGAGCAAACATAATCTAGCAGTCTAATGTTTAAATTGACATTTAAACAGTGAAAATAGTAATTCTCATTGCATAAAACAAATATTAGTTACCTAATTACTAAGAGAGCTCAAATTATTAAGAATTTCGAGGCAAGTTAGGCATGTAGTTGGAAATCATTTCTCAACCTTTTTGTGTCTTAGCTTGGCATTTGCTTCTGAAATCATGAAAGCAAACAAAAACAAATAAAACAAGAGGAAGAAAGAAAAGGCTACTCCACCTAGCTATTCCTTCACATCTCCCAACCTTTGATGCCATTCTGTGCCATCCTTCAATAACCCCTACCATGATGGTCCTTCTTTCATTTTCAACCCTCCTGACTCCCAATAATTGGACAAAGAGGATGAAAACATTTAGAAATTCATGGTGCCCATAATTGCTGCTTATAGCCCTGTGTGTTTTTTTTTTTGAAAGAGAAATAAATAATGATCTCGAGCTAACTCTTGTAATATCACTTTTGCTAACCAGCCTTCAACTCTTGTATAGCCTTCTGTTATAGTATTGTTAACATTTTTAAATGTTTTCATTTTCACTCCAGAAAATCGGTATTTGTATATCCATCTCATTCCTCAATAAGTTAACTAATTTGCCTTTTTTCAGTTCTTTTTTCTTCAAGTGCAACCCATAAATTGGATCAATGAATCTTTTAAATATACCAACTTAATCTTGTGATCCTGATGACATCCTTACTTGAGATTCTTAAAAAATCAAGTGTTCAGCATTGACACACCAGTTTCTTCACCTTTTAGCCTTAACCTGTATTGATTACCCTTTATTGTGCTATTGTCAGTGACAGTCTTCAGTTCCACTCAGTCAATTTGTCAGAATTTCTATAACATGTTAGCCTCTAAATTTGGACTTCAAACATTTGTTTATCCTGTTTACCTCTCACTCGAGATGCCCTCTCTTTCCCTTTATCACACCTTATTATTTTTTAAGGTCAACTAAAGTTTCCATAGTCCACAAAGTTTTTTCCAGTTACTTTAGAGCATCCCTATGGTCCTCACCCTGTAACCATTTAATTGTACAGTCATTCACAGCGTAAAGGCAAAGACAGAGGATATGTTCTGAGAAATTTATCATTGGCCAATTTCATCATTGTGGGAACAACATAGAGTGTACTTATACAAATCTAGGTGGTCTAACCCACTAGACACCTAGACTATGTGGTATAGCCTATAGCTCCTAGGCTACAAACCTGTGCAGCATGTTACTGAACTAAATGCTACAGGCGATTGTAACACAATGGATCCATATATCTAAACATTAAAAAAGACACAGAAAAAAATATGGCATAACAGATGAAAAATGGTACACCTATTGAGCATTTACCATGAATGGAGCTTTCAGGACTGTAAGTTGCTCTGGGTGAGCCAGGGAGTAAATGTGAAGGTCTAGGACTTTACTGTACGTACTGCAGACTTTATAGGCACTGTACACAGATGCTACACTAAATTTATTTAAATTTTTTCCTCCATTAATAAACTAACCTTAGCCCACTGTAACTTTTATTACTTTGTGAACTTTTTAAATTTAAAAATGTTTAACTATTGAACTAAATACTTAGCTTGAAACACTAACACCTTGTCTAGCTGTACAAAATATTTTCTTTCTTTGTACCCTTATTCCATAAGATTTTTTTCTATTTTTAAACGTTTTAATTTGTTTTTTAGCTTTTTAAACTTTCATGTTAAAATCTAAGACACATACATTAGCCTTGGCCTTCACAGGGTCAGGATCATCAATGTCACTGTCTTCTACCTCTACAACTTGTACCACTGGAAGGGCGTCAAGGGCAAAAGCATGCATGGTGTTGTCATCTCCTATGACAACAATGCTTTCTTCTAGAACACCTTCTGAAGGACCTGTCTGAGGTTGTTAATTTACAGTTAATTTTCCTTTTTTTCAAATAAGTTATAGAACACTCTAAAGGAGTCATTAAAATATAGTATAGTAAATATGTAAGTCAGTAACATAGTCATTTATTATGAAGTATTCATTATCAAGTATTGGGTACATAATTGCTTCTGCCATACTTTTGTATGACTGGCTGTATAATAGGTTTGTTTACACTATCATCACTACAAAGACTTGAGTAATGTGTCCCACAATGGCATTACAATAGCTACATTGTCACAAGGCAATAGAAATTTTTCAGCTCCATTATAATCTTACATGGCCACCATTGTAATACAATTCATGTTATTGATCAAAATATCTTTACTTTGCACATGATTGTATATTGTTTGATGGTGTAATCATACTTGTATACTCCCTCCTCTCCTACACAACAAGGTTAGTATTGCACTAATTTGTTTGCTTTTCTAATGATAGAAATAGCCTTTATAAAGTATTTAATAGATGCTTTGTGAAAAAATAAAACAATGTGCAAAAAAAAAGCACAAATTAAAGTCCTGAAAATGCAATAAAATTTTATCTTTAGTTGAAATTCGTTAATGATGTCATGGGAGTTGGTATAGAAGACTTCATTTCATAATGAGACAGTAAAAGAGTGATTGGGAATGCTGAATGTGGAATTAACTTGTTTTTAAAAATCACAGTGTTTTGGAGTCATACTGACCTGAGTTCCAATCCTATCTTTCTCACTTCCTGATTTATAATAATTGAGAGCAAGTTGCTTAAGAAAATGTTTACCTAAGTCTCAGAATAATATATATACATTATTGAATTGTCTTAAAGTATAAGTAAAATTATGCATTCAAAACATATAGACAATGTCAACCACAAAAGCTCAATTAGTGGTTGTTATTCTCATTGTCGGTGGTAATTGTGATGGTGGTGTGCTCTACACTTTGGTTTAAGACTTGCAATATTTGGAGTATAAACTAAGCTGCTGGGACAAACAGACCTTAACATTTCATGATTCAAACAAAACAGAAGCTACTTTTGCTCTCAAATGTGCAAGTCCAAAAGCAGCTAAGTAATCCCAAGAGGATAAACAAGTCTGCTCCATGAGGTCATTCAGGCACTAGGTACCTTCCAAACTGTTACTTTGTCATTCCCAAAAGTGTTCAATTTTTTTCTTCATAATTAAATCTGCTTTGGCTTCACATCAACATTCCAGCCTAAGAGAAAAAAATAAGAGTGAAGGTCAGATAACTGCATTTCTTAATCATTGAAACAGAAGTTGCACACATTACTTCTTACTTATATCACATTGCCTATCACCTAGCTATATGACCACATTTAGCTTTAAGGAATGCTGGGAACTGGAATCTATAGTTAAACTACCATATACAGTTGCCTCCCCCACGCAGTTTGGTTTTTTGTAGTTTCAGTTACCTATGATCAATCATTTTGAAAGATGATATGAAAAAATTCCAGTAGTAAACCATTCAAAAGTTTAAAATTGCTCACCATTCCAAATAAAGTGATAAAATCTCACTCCAACCTGCCTGCAACATGAACTATTCCTTTGTCGCGCATATCCACACAGTTTATGCTATCTGCCCAGACTCTTTGGTTATCAGGTCAGAAAAATAAAGTGTGTCTAGGTTTGTTACTATCTACAGGAAGTCATGGAAAGTATCCCCTTCAGATAAGGGAGAACTGTATGCAGCCCAGGGGTTGAGGTAATAAAAAAGAAAGGAGACTGGTAAATCCAAGAAGTTGACTTAGGTACAAGCTTCAAACAGTTTTCTTTATTGTTTAATTTTATCACAGATTAGGGCCTTCAACCTCCCCCTAGAAAATGAGGCTGCTTATAGTGCTACTTCTTCTGTAAACGACCATTAGATTTCTTTTGATTTTGAAATGTATTGACATGAAAATACCTTTATATGCTCATTTTTCTCTCGCTTTATTCTCCAAAGACAACTCATAAACTTTAGCGCATAAATGTTCAAAGCCAATGGTGGCAGGTGGTGGTAAGAAGAATTGTAAATTCATCATAAAACAAGAAAGGCTTAGTCTGTCAGGCAATAGGATCTTTGGTAACTATGCTCACATTAAGGAAAATATTTACAATAGGACCCAAAGTATGCATACATTTATATAACATGTAATATAGAATATGTTTTCTTATTTTAAAACTAATGGGTGCAGCATTTGACTTTATGTCCCATAATTTGAAAATACTGACCTAGTCTATATAAATATATTAAATGTTTTGAAATTGGTCACTTTTCCCTAAGCGCAGAAATTGTCTTTATATGAAACAGAAGTTTCCTTAGTCCTTTATTTAAATGGATAAATAAATACACAAAGCAGACAAAACACAGTTTAAAACAAAACGAAATATCATGGGATTTTCAACTTTTGTGTTACTGATCCTTTATTAAATGGACATGGTAGTGTCAGTCATCAAATCAGAAATCTCATTTTCAATGACTCTAATATAATAATAAGCATGACCATTTATTAAGATCTACTATGTTTTGCGTGCTTTATACATGCTTTATTAATGTAATATACTTGAGGTATTTGAAGCATGAACCACTAAACCTGATTGGTTGGAGTTAAATTCTCTATACAAAGCATCCTAGCAAATTATTTCACTTATTTTTGCCTTATTTCTTCATCACACAAAAAGTAATAACACTTACCTTATGAGATTGTTGTAAAAAATAAACTATTTGAAGAAAAATATACTATTTGAAGGGCCGTGCAATGATTCAGTAAGTATCAGTGAATTTAATTCATTAAATCAGTATTTGCATTGAATACCAAATAGTATAAAGCACATTTTGGGCATTGGGGTTATAGCAATTAACCAAGCTCTAGAACAACTTACATTTTAATATCATCTCATTTAAAATCCAAGAAATAGGTACTTATTTTACAGACGTATGCTTATTTTACAGATGTAGAAACTCACCTCAGAGTAGTGACTTATCCAAGGAGCTAAAGGCAAAAACAATGATAGCAGAGCCAATATCACACAGAGGTCAGTCTAACTCTAAGAACATCAGCTACAAACAATCTTGCTATATGCACAACACACATTTCTTGAGCTACTACTATGCACCAGGCAAAAAGTGAGCCACACACACTGCACACAGTCAGTGAGAGGCAAAGCACTTTAAAGCTTTGATGTGATGTTTTCAGAGGCCTTCATGCTAAATACTTCCTGACACACCTCACACTGTGTAGACACAGTCTCAGATCTCTATGCTCTCTGGCTATTGAATGAGTTTCTGGTTATGATAAACATTTTTGTGGCAAGAAGAAATGAATTAAGAGGTAAATCATTTCTATTTCAAGCTATTTGAATGAATAAAAAATAACTTGTATGACAAGTTGTCAAAGAAAAATACATACCTCATTCACTGAAATCCAAGGGCAGACTCATTATTCTTAGAGGAATAGATGAGTTCTTTTCTGTGGTGTTACATCTAAATATTACTCTCTTATTTTAATGATTTGCTTCTGCACAAGGAACAGTACATGCCAGTGATTTAATTAGGGAATTGATTTTATTTTTAGCGTTACTATTTTACTATGATTTAAATACCTCTGCTTGTATATAATTTTTCTCACTTGTATAATGATTTTAGAACTTATATAGCATAGAAAATAGTTTTTGTGAGAATCTTTAATTTTAAGAAAAAAGGTGTTAAATGTGAGTCATTTATCTAGATATTAAGAAAAGGGATGATCTATTTATTTGTTCCTCTAACATTGATAGGAGTCATAGATACCATGCACAAGGCAATTTTTAGTAGAAGTACAATAAAATGATTAATACATAATGACAAATATAATTGAATTATTTGATAATTTAAAATAAGATTCAGAATTAGTAAGGTCATATTCTAGTAAGTCATTATTAGTAAGTCATTATTAGTAAGTTATTCTAGTAAGTCATTATTAGTAAGTTATTAGTAAGTCATTAGTAAGTCATTATTCTAACATATTATTTTTAGAATGTAATTTTTGAGCTGTTTTAGGTTTACAGAAAAGTTGCGTGGAAAGTATGAAGAGTTTTCTTGTATTCCCTCAAACTATTTCCCTGTTTCCCCTATTATTAGCATCTTATGTCTATTTCAACTGATTGTTGCATATCTATTATAACTGAGGAGCCAATGCTAATACATTATTATTTACTAATGTCCATGTTTTACATCAAGGAAACTTTTTTGATGTAGAATCTATGGTTTTTGGCAAATGTGTAATGACATATATCTGTTATTACAGCATTATACATCATATTACAGCATTATAGGGCAGTGATTTCACTGCCCTAAAATTCTGTGCTATATCTGTTCATCCTTACCTTCTTTCCCTGAGCCCTAGGCAACCACAGATCATTTTATTTTGTCCATTGTTTTGGCTTCTTTAGAACGTCAAATACTTGTAATCATGCAGCATATAGCCTTTCCAGATTGGCTTCTTTCACTTAGCAATGTGCATATAATGCTCTTTCATGTCTTTTCGTGGCTTAATAGCTCATTTCTTTTTATCTCTGAATAGTCTCCATTGTGTAAATATACAGCAGTTTGATTATGCATTCACCTACAAGAAGGAAATCTTAGTTGCTTCCAAGTTTTGGAAATTATGAATATAGCTGCGATAAAAATTCCTAGTGCCACAAATAATTATTCTAATACTTTTTCATTCTATAGTCCTATAGATGATGCACTCAGGAAGATTAACATATCTCCATGAATAAACAAATTCTAGAAACTGGTTAAAAATGACAAATTTTTGTTACTAACCCATTTTTAAGAATTTTATTTCTTTCTCTATAGAGTAAGAAAAAGTGGTTGTAAAGGATGCTTGTAACTTCAAATTTTAGATAAATGAGTGACTGATATATAATTATGTTATTTAAAGATTTAAAAACAATACAAATAGTCAATTTTCTTTAATTTAGGAAATCACCAAAAACACAATTTGTTCTCTAAAAGTTTAGAGCAATATAGCATTTTTTTCCCCTAAAAGACTTCAAAACAAAGCAAACCATCAGGTCACCCAAAATTTTTATAAATAGCCACAGTTAACACTTACATGATGAAGGTAGGTACTGTTTTAAGTATTTTTATATACATTAATAAATACTTCATATAATCATTGAGCGTTTCATTAATAGCTCCACTTCACAGATAAAATGTTATAGTCATCCTGAGGAGGCAAAATGGACTCTTCCCGTTCAAGTACAGATGTTGAAATGATGACACTAAACATGCACAAAGGGTATGAAAGTGTTGCTCACATCATGAGGCTTTCTGCAGAGAAAAGAGCAGGCTCTTGTCAGGCCCCCGATGACTTGACAGCAGAAAAAAAGAGACTGGGTTGGCTTTTACAGTGATGAGGGTATGGGAGTGAGGTAAGGGTTTTTGATACATGGGTTGAAATTCCCACCAGAGCCAAAGGAGGGAGAACTCAGGCTCCCTGATCACATTTTCTAGATACCGTGCAACAGGGAATTAAGAAGGTGGAGCATGAAAGCTGACAGCAGTCACACAACTGGAATGGAGTCAAATTCTTTGTTTCAAAAACAATAAACAAAACAACTGAGGCTCCGTGTGGCTAGTTTACCCTAATCACAGAGTTTGTAATTGCAGATCTGAACTAAAACTCAGTCTGTTGGTTCCAGCATCCATACTCGTAACCTAGAAACAGATTTTCCGATTATAAAAGCATCACTTGCTTGTTTTAGACAATATGGACTTTATAACACGTTGTGAAAAGAAACAAAAAATACTCTTAATTGTGCAACTCAGGGAAGACCATTAGTTATATTTGGTGTATTTCTACATTGTTTTTTAACAATTACCTTGTTTTAAAATCCTACAAGCTCATGCCGTTGGTCATGAGTTCAACATTATAAGTCAATAATATAAAGTCTTCCTAAATTAAATAATATACATAGAACATTTTCAAAGAGTTAAATATTCCTCAAAGTGGTAGGTAGAATTCTAAGATGCCACTTATAACTTAGCCCCTGGTTTATGCCCTGTATTATC
Organism: Tarsius wallacei; assembly: GCA_963574415.1. NCBI lineage: Eukaryota > Metazoa > Chordata > Mammalia > Primates > Tarsiidae > Tarsius > Tarsius wallacei. The sequence goes on from CAUYQG010004622.1 coordinate 34,982, forward strand.
CTCTTCCCTTGAGGATGGGCAGAACCTTATGATTTGATTTTTAAAAATAGAGTGTGGCAGAGGTGATGGGATGTCGGTACCAAAACTAAACTACTTTCTATAACCAGAATAGATGTTTTGCAGATGTATTAAGGTTCTTTGAGTTCATCAAAAGGCATATTATCCTGGATAGGACTGATGTAATCAGGAGAGTCCTTTGTACAAAAAGCCTTGGTCATCACCAGAGAGAGGCATTCTTCTGCAGGTCTTGAAGCTGCCATATTGAAAGAGAGACTATGAGAGGACTATATGGCAAGGGAATGCGAGTAGCTTCCTGGAGCAGAAAACAAACCCTGGCTGACAGTCCTATAATCACAGGAAATCACAGAAAACAGGGACTTCAGTCCTATAATTAAAAAAAACAAAACAGAATTCTGCTGACAACCAAATGAGCTTGGATGAAAATGGACAGAAAAAGTGAGTGGAAAGTACAAAGTTTTCGTATATTCCTTCAACCCATTTCCCTCTGTTGCATTTCCTGAAAATAAAATGTGGTGAAGCTAATACCTGGATAGCAGCCTGCGATACTCCGAGAAAAGGATCCAGTCAAGCCACCGCTGGACTTTCGACCCATGGAAACGGTGAGATCATCAATACGTATTTTAAGCCACTGTTTGTGGATAGTCTTTTATGCAGCATCAGAAAACAAATTCACCACATGTATTTTCAAATATGGCACAAATATCTGTCAAATGAATTAGCCTTAAATTATTTAAGTGTTTTGTATATAAACATCAGTCTAAATTTAAAGTTCTTTTTTTGTATACATTTAAAGAAGTAGATCTAGAAAGTACAATGCGCATATGTGATTTTTTTTTACTTCTTCAAAATCATGGCACCTTATTTTAACAATAGGAACCCAATTGTCTGATGTTTTCAGTCTTGATGAGCTTCAGTCTAGGTACCCAGTCCTTGACTCGCATTAGGATGGTCACAGGAGCTAACAAGAACAATCAGACTCTTTTCTTGAAATCTGAATCTCAAGAAGAGTAGCACTGAAAATCAATGGATCTGATTCATGCCTATGGGGACATCTTTTAAGACTTTCTGTGATTCGTTTCTGACTAGATCTCCATATGCCATTTCTTAGACTTTATGGTTCAACTTTGTCATTAATTCCATTGAGTGCCAACTCATATCTTTCTAGTAACTCTCTCTTTCTCTCTCTCTCTCTCTCTCTCTCTCTCTCTCTCTCTCTCTCTGCTTTCATACAAACACACACACAGAGTCAATCCTCTTTATTCATGGATTATATGCTCGTGAATTTGCCTACTTGCTAAAATGTATTGGTAACTCCAAAAATCAATCCCTATCATGCTTTTTGTGGTCATTTGCACACATGTGCAGGACATTGAAAACTTTGAGCCACCCCACAGGTACATTCCCAGATGAGGTTGAACTCAACTGGATCCTCTGCTTTCTTGTTTCAGCTCTTACACTATAAGTGATCTTTTCACAGTCTATTTAGTGCCATTTTTGTGGTTTTTTTCTTTTTGGTGATTTCAATATTTTAAATAGTCTCAAGTATTAGTCTGAAATACTGTCTAATGTTTCTAAGCATAAGAAGACTGTAATCTTCCTTAAGGAGAAATGTATGTTTGATAACCCTTGTTCAGGCATGAGTTATAGTGCCGTTGGCCATGAGTTCAACATTATAAGTCAACAATATAATACATCTAGGGAAAAAAAAGAGAAAATTCACTGATGTGTACACAAAGCTGCTTTAGAAAGTGACATCTATAATGCATAATGAAACAATGGGAATGATAGAAAAGTGGTTAAACTTGTAGATTCATGAGATGATAGTGGACTTTTTTTTAAAAAGCATAGTGATCAGCATTTTTACAAGGCTGAAACCCCAAAAAAAGGTACTTGTGGTTATATTACTGGAAGTCAGAAAAGTGTTAAATCCTTTTCAACTACTGCTGACTGGCTCTCATGTTTCAAAAGGCAATACCACATGAAGAATATTAAACTGGTAGACAAGGCAATTAAGAAAGACTTGCCAATTGTTATTTAGGAAAAGGGTTATGTGGAAGAACAGGTTTTAAACAGCGATGAGAGTGGCTTGCTTTACAAGGGCCTTGGAAAAAAAAAAGATAACACAAATGATGTTTTGGGTGACAAAAATGTTGCGACCACAGACTCATAGGAATCTAATCCTGTATTTCTCCTTGGAGCAATAGTTCAGTATTTGCTAAATTAGTGTTCATGGTGACTTTATAGAATATAACTACAATGAATAATGAGAATTGAATGTATTTATACATTATATATTAAATAACATGATTCATAATTGGTATATATGTTAGTTTATTTCTGTTGCTGGCAACTAAAGAATTATATCAATACATCAATATACTAAATCAAAAGTTTAAACTTTGCCTGGATGCAGTAAGTTTAAACTTTGGCCGGCACAGTGGCTTGTGCCTATAATCCCAGCACTTTGGGAGGCAGAGGCGGGAGGACTGCTTGAGCCCAGAAGTTTGGGGCCAGCATGGAAAACAGTGAGACCTTGCCTGTACAAAATAATAATAATAATAATAAATTAGCTGGCGGGCTTCAGTGACTCAGCTTGTAATCCCAGCACTGTGGGAGGCCAAGGCAAGTGGATTGCCTGAGCCTGCGGACTCGAGACCAGCCTGGGCAAGTTGGCGAGACCTCTTCCCTACAATAAATCAAAAATTAGCCGGGCGTGGTAGTGAGGGCTACTTGGAAGGCTGAGGCGAAGGGATCGCTGGATTGCAGGTCAACGCTGGGTTGGCCGTGAGCGTGCCACTGCACTACAGCCTGACCGACAGAGTGAGACTCCAACTCAAAAAAAAAAAAAAATTAGCTGGGCATTGTGGCACACATGCCTATAGCCCTGGCTATTTGGGAGACTGAGGCCAAAGAATTACCTAAGCCAGGGGGTCATGGCTGTGGTGAAACATGATATTGCCACTGTACTCCAGCTTAGGCAACAAGTGAGATCCCTGATCCAAAAACAAAAACAAAAAAAATTAAACTTTAATCACTTCTAATGTAACTTAACAACCAGAAAACTTTATCAACTTTCATCAGTATATAAGAATTACAATTTCCCTATATCATAACACTTTTTGCATCTTTTCAACGATAGATAAGACACATTTTTTTGTTTTGATGTACATTTCCAATCAAGCAAAAGTTGCCGTCTCTCATTTCTTGTATGTGCAATTTTTTTTTATTGCAACTGAATTTACTTTAAAATTTATTAGTGGCTTTGTATTATACTATTCTCAGTCTACTTTCATCATCAAGCTGTATTATTTTATTCATGCAGATCGATGATCATAAAGCAGAACTGGAAGTTGTTTTGTTTTTGTTAGAATATACTGAGGCACAATCAGTTTTTCTGAATTCTGAACTTGCAAAATCATTCTTGACAATGTGCATACTGAACTAACTTCAATTTTCTAATGTAATTCAATAATGTTTATAGTTTTCTGACGCCTTTATATTTCTTCACTAATTCACTCACTGAGTTCATTCTGATATCCATTTGACTGTTGGTTAAATTTTATTTAACAAATGTTAATAATTCAAAAATTTCTTGTTAGCTCTTTTGTGTATGGGTAGGAGGTTAAACTTCATCCTTCTGAAGATAATAATTTTATCTATGCTCTTTTCATACTGTTATTCATTAGGTATTGGTTCTATTTCTTGACATTCGTGCCTTTTGTTCCTGGGCCTTTTTTCTTCTTCCTCCCTCCCTCCCTCCCTGCCTCCCTCCCTTCCTTCTTTCCTTCCTCTTTCTTTTTTCTTACATATCTGGCAATTATTTTCTTCTGTACTCATTTTACTGGACAGACTGGTGAGGGATAGGGTGCTATAGGAAGTACTCCATCAGGTGCTAATTTTCTGGCCACACAATCTTCTATTTCCTCCTGGGTGTCTCCAGCTCCCCAGTATATTCCCATACCTCTCTGACCCACTTGACCAATCTTACTGTTCCTGCCCGCCCAGGAAGACCTCTGTTTAGCCTTGAGCTAGGAGAGAAAGGTAGATGCTGTGTGTCTTTGCAATAGCTCCACATCTCAAAGCACTGTTAAGTGACTCATGGCTCATTCCTCCCTAACACATGCATCACATTCAAACTTGGAAAAACTCACCTTCCAACAACACCCCCACATCTGGCACCATCTTATTTTTCCTATCAGGAGTTTTCTTGTATGTAGCTTTTGAGCTGTGACATACTCTTTTAATCTGGTTCTGTTGTCGGTCATCTGATTATTCATATCTGGTCCAATGAGGGGATGATTTTTCTATTTCTATTTCTATTAAAGTTTTTTTAAAATGTAGCATTGAGAATTTAATAAGAACGGGTTGTCTAGAGTGTGTACTCAGTCAATCATCTTAAGGTAATCCTAAAACAACTTTATAAATTTGAAATCTTCTGAAGAAATTAGAACAAGTTCAGCTTTAGATTTGACTTTTTAAAATGCAAATCACCTCTACATTAAAAAAAATAATTGAATAGAATTATAAAAAGTAATGCAAGGGACACATTTGAAATAAACACAACAAAAAGAGTTCATACAAATCTATAAGAAAATATTAAAGTTCTAATAAAGAAATAAAAAATATATTAACTGAGAATTTAAATGACAAAAATAAACATGAATAAACATAGAAATACAACCTTAATAGTAAACAATATACAAATATAAAAATGGAGAAACTGTTTTACATTTGCTAAATTCACACATACAAATGAACTTTAATAAGAATAATTAATGCTTGCAAGTATGTGGTAAAATGGACATCATTATGTGCCCCTTCCAAAGCCTGTAGGAAGGAATCCTTGTCTCTTCCTAGCTTCTGGGAGTTGCCATTGGTCTTTAGTGTTTCTTGGCTCACAACAGCACAACTTCGACCTCCACCTTCACTTCACATGACATCCTCCCTGTGTCTTCACATCATCTTCCTTCTGTCTGTCTCTGTGTCCTTTTTATATTTTATTTCTCCTTTTGTATAAGCACACCAGCCATATCAGATTAAGGCTCACTCTAATTATTTTATTTTAACTTGGTTACCTCTGTAAAGGCCACATTTCCATGGTATTACCAGTTAGGACTTCAATATATCTCCTTCGGGGACACAATTTGACTCACAATACTCCTGCTTGTCAGGTTACAATGCCATATCTACTTGTTTCTACAAAGAGACCATCCCTTGATTCTGAGCATCTCTCTTTACTGTTTAAATTACAAAAATGTACTGAAGGGGCCAGGAGCAGTGGCTCATGCGTGCAATCCCAGTGCTTTGGGAGGCTGAGGCAGTAAGGATCACCTGAGACTAGAAGTTCCAGACCAGCCTAGGCAACATAGCAAGGATTGTCTCTAGGAAAAAAAAAAAAAAGCTGGGAATGGTGATATGAGCCTATAGTCCCAGCTACTCAGGAAGCTGAAGCAGGAGGATCACTTGAACCCAGGAGGCTGCAGTGAGCTATGATCGCACCACTGCACTACAGCCTGGGTGACAGAGTGAGACCGTGTGTATAAAAAAGAAAAAACAAACAAACAAAAAAGTACTGGATTAGTATGTCATTGCTTTAAAACATCTAAATTAGTTGGAAATTTTCTTATAGAAAGGATTTGGTTTAAGGTAGAGTTAATGTACAGTAATGGCATACGGGGTCAGACAGTAATGACAGACTAGAAGATATTTTTCAGTACACCAAATCATATCATATAGAAGAAGTAACCAACTACTTCACCTAATGCAGGGAAAGCAGAACCAAGCAGCTGTCACCATGCTGGCTCACTAGAGGCAACAAAGGAAGAAAAGACTCAGGATCATTGAGAAGTTGCTGAAATGTCATGTTGAATAATATGCCTAGTGACCGTTTAAATTGTTTCCTTAATTTAATATTGTGGTATTTTGCTTAGAGAAACCTCTCTTGGAAGCAGTAGTAATAGTTTCAAAGTAGAAATAATAGCATAAAGCTAGAGCCAGTTTCTTTGCTTTCTTTTCATAGTCTGCATTCAAAAAACTAAGAAAGAAAAATACATAACATGTATGGTAATTTAGGTGCTCTTGGAAATTTTCAGTAAGATGCATTGGATAAAGTATCAATTAAGTATTTGAGAGATACTAAGCATTGCTTATTAACTAAATAGATTATGGATTTAATCTTCAAAATACATCTTTATTTAATTGTGAGGACAGTAAGTTGGAACTCTGGAAACGGTGAACTATTTGTATTTTTTGGTTCCCTCAAACCTCTATTCCTTTGGCAACCCATGCAAAAAGTAGTGTTCTGATATGCATTGTGAATTATATCTAGAAAGACTTTTGATTTTAAAGCTACTTTGGATCCAGTGTCAGTGTATATTATTTACATTTATATATTAAATTATGAAAATTTTCTTGAGTTTATTCCCACATTTAAAATGTGTATGCTGTATGGTATTGCATCTACAGGCAGACTTGCAGGAGCTAATTCCAGAGGCAGCCCTGATAGTGAATGCATCCTAAACCCATTACTGCAGCATGACTTTTGTAGCACCACACTGGGAGAAAAATGCCATTTCTTTTAGGGACAGTGATTTTTTGACCCTGTCCATTCAGACTCATGACAGCAGAATGAGTAGGTTTGACATGTGAAGATTATTCAAAGCCAATCCCAAATTACAGACTTGTGTTCTACCTGTGTAAACACTGCTGGTCTTCCAAATGAAGGGCTTATGTTAAAAATTTCCTATAAACAAATCTAAGTACTGCTATTACAGTCAAGCCCAGGTTATATTAGAACATTATTTTGTTGTTGTTGTAATTCTGAGGGAAATTAAGATTCAATACAAAAAAAAAAATCTGAAATCTAAGCTCAATTCAAGCAAAACTGACATCCCAAACAGGTAGTCTCTGAAATTCACATGCAGTCATTAAGTCTGCAAGATCATCATTAATGCTGCATTACTCTCCCAAGACATTGTTTTACTTTTGTTTTTCTTCCTTCCATTACATATGCCTTCATCTTTATGATACTGAATTCAAATAAATGCTGCAAAATTCCAAACCAAAGCATGGACTTTTTGTAGAGCCCAAATTGTTTCTTAGAAGACCAGCTAGATATCTGTTGATCTACACATTCAACTTTCTCCAAGGTTATTTTTCTGGTAATTTTTATCCTGCGTTAGTCCACTTCCCTATCTTGAACTTCTCAGTACCTTGATCATTATCGTTACTGGGGTAAATAATAATGCAGAATTTTATTTTTTTTTATCTGCGTTTCAGTTCTTTAAATGTTGTTGGCAGTTTCTCTCTCTTGTGGTAGAGATATCAGGTCCCAAGTTTTGGCAATTTCACCAGAATGCCATCCCTAATTATTACCCCCAAATAAAGCAAGCAAACGAGAAGGGACATACCTCGTCTTGGCAATGACCTTCCGCTTAGATCCTGTAAGTAGAGTGTTATTAATGCAGTATTCTTGCCTGTGGTACATCTTTGCACCCAGAAATTTACTTAGAGATGGAGGAGAAAATGAAAAAGACCATAAGTAAAACATTTACTCTTTCTTTTTAAGGTTTGAGTCTTTAGAACTGATGGGATAGACTGAAGGTTGCCCTGATAAAATGAGAACAGTATTCCCCAAGAGGAAACTGTTTTGAGAGGGGCAGCTGGCCTATGACCCAGAATCACCACTTAGGAGACCTAATTCTGATCACTGTGTGAGCAACACTGGAATCCCTCCTGTGGAGCCATCTGACATAGTTTTGAGGAGGAGAGGGGTGCCTTGAGACTAGAGACTGTAAAAGAGCTGCAGTGTAAGAACTGAGCCTAACTCTGGTGTGAAACATATTGCTACTTGGAGCTTTTGTTGTTTGAAAACAGCATTTGTAAGAAAATAAATGTAATTTGTTTTCTACTTCAGTGGATAAATGCAGCATGCCAGTTATATTTATAAGAATGGCATTTTCTTGTGTTTTTGTAAATTGTTGTAGTAGCTTTATGTCTTCAAGAAGTTTATTATCTCCTTGAGAATGAGAACTGTATCTTCTGCATTTTTTTGTTTATGGTAGCATTGTTAATTGTATTAATTTGTGGGTAGTGAACACCTGATAGGTGGTGGTTGAAAAAACAATATTTCACTTCGATGTGGCTTTACAGTTCGTGATGTGCTTATCTTATACATAGCAGAGATGCAGCTGTGTCAAATAAAATTGTTTCCCTGAAACTCATGGAAATAAGGGATTGTTCACAGCTGAAGTCTCATAGCTAATAATTGGGGAGACCAAAACTTAAAAGCAGTCTTACAGAACATGAACAAATTAATTGTTTTAACTATGACTGGAGCTGGCAGTATAAGAATCTTCAAGATGAATTTCAGCCACAGATTTTTTTTTTTTGACCCACCACTTGAGATGTTCTTGCTCCAGCTGACAACACTGCTCAGTGCTCACAGTGAAGCTAGACCTGGCATGTGTCATGACCTAGGTTACCTTTCTGGCTGGTGAAGATGTATTATCCTAACCCTGAGCATTAGCTAATGCAGCATGAGGAGTTTCTGTGCCAGCTTCAGGACTTAGTTTAAAAAGAAGTTACTAGAGTTAGGAGGATGCCAAGTAAGCAGAGAAGGGGCTTGAAAGTATACAGAGCTCCAGAAAGAAAGATATTTGTTAAGGGATATCCTCATGAAAGTTTCAATGGGTCCTGAAACCTCTGTCAGGTAATGATTGTCCCTTCTTATAGAATGCAAAGAAATTTCAAATTGTAAATTTGTGTTTTAAGCAAATAAGTTTCTTGATACCTCTTTCAAGATGTAAGCAGCATATAGAATAAGGGATGGGATTATGTAAGTCTATAGTTCCACTCTTGGAATCTTTCTATTTTTAAACATGTTTGTGTTTGCTTGGTTTATTATAGTTTTATTAGTATTAGAAAGTAACTTGCATAGCAGCGCATGCCTGTAGTTCCAGCTACTTGGAAGGCTGAGGCAGAAGGATCGCCTGAGCCCAGCAGGTCGAGGCTACGGTGGCTGTGAGAGTGCCACTGCACTCCAGTCTGGGCAACAGAGTGAGACTTCCATTCAAAAAAAAAGAAAAAAAAAAGAAAAAAGAAAGTAACTTGATCCTCAGCAATATAAATTAAGAAAGTTGTAATTAGCATTCACCAAAACTTACAAAATATGCCAAGTAATGGTAATGGAAGAATCAGAATGCAGTCAGACTCTAGAATGGGATCACACTGGGAGGCTGAAGCTAGAGGGTTGCTTGAGCCCAGGTGTTCAAGGTTGAAGTGAGTCATAATTATGCCACTGCACTCCAGCATGAGTGACAGAGCAAGACTTTGTCTCTAAAACAAAGTACAGTCATTAAAATGCCTTAAATTACATCCCTTTTATTAAAAGTCTGTTCCTTTGTCCCTTTCCATCTTTTCAAATTCCTATGGCATGTTTCAAGATAGTAGAACAAGATCTACAGGTTCCTTAACAGAACCCTTGGGCGAAGAGGTTCTTTGATGTTTTCCTCTTCTAATCTATTGGTGGTAGTTTGCTGTGACAGCTAGTTAAGAAGAGCTGTAAGTTTTGAGATCAGTTTGCAGTCTTTTCTGTAAGCAAGAAGGAGTGAAGACAGAAAGTGTATTTGCCATGATCGCTGACAATCTTTACAGGATCAACATGGTCCAAGTGTCTAACTTGGGTGGCTATGGCTCAGGTTTGCAGGAATCTCAGTAGGAAGCAAAGGTTCAGGGCTTGGCCAACCCTATTTTAAAGCTGACGCTCTCCCTGACTTATCTGAGACTTAGGAACACAATTGCAGCATACAAAAGTTCTAGTGGAACCGAGGCATAAGCAGATCCATCCTCAAAGGATCTGAATTAGCACCTACAGCCCAGCAATTCAAGTCCTAATACAGAAAATTATGATAGGTGACGCAAAATGCTGGGTACCTGGTGGATTCATCTTGTTTTTATGACACCTGGCAGAGATTTCTATGTAAGAAACAGGACACAGTGCTCGGGTAGCATCAAGGGTAAGTTAGGTCAGGGCTTAGCCTAGTAGGGAAGTAGGGCAGCAAAGTAGAAATTGAGACTAACAGGGAGTAAAAGAAATTGGAAAAAAATCTGACCAGAGAGCTTGGAGGAAGCTTGCAGCTTGGTAAGTTGATTATAGTAAATTCTTATTATCGTGTTAAGCACTACCTATCCCATGACCAGTTAAATATTGTCCTACCTTTTCTCCCCCCAGCCCTCTGCCCTTGCCTCATGTTAGAGTGCAGGATTGGAGACTCTGCCTTGGGATCCAGATCTGAGCCCACTGAGAGCTGTGCTGTGGCATCACTGAGAGAAGATATACTTTTCCGAACTTCCTAGGAATGAATACAATTGTCACAGACCTAAACTTGGAGAAACTCCTTGACAGGATCTTTACTTTTCATTGAATAGAAGAGAAGGGTTTAAGACACTTTCCCTACATATTCTATACTGCTTTGTACATCGCCTACTTATGTCAATATGCAAACATTTTTCCCAAAATCATTTTGATTTCTTTTTATTCTTTCCTATGTATGATCTTAAAGAGAGCAGTTTGTAGACAACAAAACCAATGCAAGAAACTGCCAAGTGTCATGGAACACATTTTATGTAAAAGAGAGTTTTAACATATTTCTTGAAATAATTTTTATATTTCTATTTTTTAGAAGACTGTGTCTGCTCTGTAATTCTTTTACAATACTGAACATTAGAACAATGTCGATAAAATAAGTGATTTAATGTGAATGTTAATCCATGCAGAAAGAGTAGATATATTTTACTGTTAAATAAAATAAGAGAAAAGAAGAAATCATGGTGATTAACTGCTCAAATCTGGCAGTTACCATAGTACAAGAGTTTCTCAAAATTTAGTTCTATGAAAATCACCTGCAGATTTATTTTTTTTGAGTCATATCACAGTTTAAGAATTGCAGATTTACCAAATTTAGAACATTATCTTAGGTGGGATAGTTTCCTTGACTAATTTTGGAGACTTAATTACAAACATCATATGCAAACTATTTTAAAAAAGAAATCATAAAAATGATTTGTAATGATGTAATATAATTTTAAATTATTCCATATATTTTAAAAAATTGTCTCTGTCTTTGGAAATTGAAATGCTTTTTTGTAAAAATGAATGTGAAAGTGCCCAAAAAGTAGAATGTTTTTAACAAACTTCAGTTCTGGAATACCATTTTTTGTTTGCTTTTTGGGTGTGTACATTTATCTACATCATGAAAAATATAAAGCTATGTCTCTATACATTTTTTAAAAATTTATTGGAGAAAAATGTGTGACAAAATATGTAGCTGCTAAAAGATATGTAACTTCTTTGTAAGATGGATATGTTAATTTGCTTTACTGAAATATATTTTTAATTATGCAACTATGTTCTACAAAGAAAAGCATCCAAACAAATGGTATACACATCATCACTAGCACTAATATATTGTTTATTTTTATTAGTATCAGTATGGGTATTTTATCTAACTATGTGAAAAGACTGTACATATCATTTTATAATTAACTATAAATTCAGACATATATTTTTAAACAAAATATAATTGAATATTATTTCCTCTGTATACAGAGGAGGCCTGGGCTTTGATCTTTTATAGTTCAGGCTCAGTTTTGACAAAGGATCAGGAAGGAAGTTAGATATAAGGCTGTCTTAAGTTTACAAAATAGTTTTCTTCCCAGGAAGTGAAAATTACTTGCATTTATTCTTACAAGATGCTTGTCAGGCTGCCAGGGTTTATTGTGTTCTTTTGAGCACTGAGATGTGCCTGGCAGAATGATACTAACACCTTCTGCCTTCTAATCAAGACAGCTGAGCAGAACCAGTAAAACTATATGTGTCATAAGTCTGATTTACTTATTGACACAACGGAACTTAGACATCCATGTTTGAGTTTGTGTTGGTAGAACCTAGTCAAAGCAATCACTTTGGAAAGATAAACATTTTTTTAAGTTGTTATATAATAAATAATGTATTTAGTGCTCTCATTGATAAAAGATGTTGCTTCAAAGCCAGTTGATGGACCACTTCAGAACCACACATCACTCTTTGAGCATATTCCTCTTTCATTAAACACAGCTCTAACTTATTTTTATTGTTTCTCTTGTTGTTAACTTCTATCAAATTATTCCCATGATGATTTTGCCACCACTATAAACATTCAAACAAAGATAAACCAGCTCCTGCCTTCACAGATCTGTTTAATACAATGATGTTCATAAACATATTAGCTAACATTTTGCTGAAAATTCCTTGTAAGTTAGAAACTATCCTAAGCCCCTTATTTATATAATGTTAGTGCTCAACACACTCAAACTCTGGAATGGGAAATATTATCCCCATATAATAATTTTTAAATGAGATACTGAGAAATCTCATGCCTTTGGATACAGCTAGTAAAATATTCTCCATATTAAATGAGCTTAATCTTGCCCATTTCCAAATCATCTCTGACCAAGGCAGAGAATATATGGATAGGTAACACAGACACAACACTAGCAATAGAAAGAGAGAAAAGCTTATTGTACAAAAATTAACAATAAAAAATTTTGCAATAGTATAGATGTTACTTCCCTCCAGTTTTCGATTTATCAAAGAAGCAAATTTGAACAGGGCATCACTGCATGCCCAAAGAGGAACCTGTTGAAAAATTACTTAACATCACTAATCATCAGAGAATGCAAATTAAAACCACACTGAGACCCAATCACACACTAGTCAGAATGGCTGTTATTAAAAAGTTTGGAAAAAAAACCAGAAACAACAAATATCAGCAAGGTTGTGGAGAAAAGAGAATGCTCACACACTATTGGAAGGAATGTAAGTTAGTTCAGACCCTGTGGAAAACAATTTTGAGATTTCTCAAAGAACTAAAAATAGATTTTTCATTCAACCTAGCAATCCCACTACTGTATTTATTACTGGGTAGATTACACAAAGGAACATGAATTGTTCTACCAAGCAGACACTTGCACTCATGTTTATCTCAACATGATTCACAATAGCGAACATGGAACCCACCCAGGTACCCATCAACAGTGGACTAGATAAAGAAAATGTGGTCCATCTACACCATGGGAGAGTATGCAGCCATAAAAAAAGACAGAACTCGTGTCCTTTGCAGCAACATGGATGCAACTGGAAGCCACTATTTTAAGCAAATTAACACAGATACAGAAAAATGAACACCCCATGTTCTCACTCCTAAGTGGTAGTTAAACACCGGATACACATGGGCATAAAGATGAGAACAATAGACTCTAGGGATTCCTAAAAGGGGGCAAATGTTGAAAAACCACCCACTAGATACGGTGCCTACCTCCTGGGTGACACCCCAGTCAAGCCTAAACCTCACCATCACACAATATACCCATGTAACAAACCTATACATGTACCCCTCAAATCGTAAATACTTTTTTTTAAAGAGAAGCTTCAGCTTTGGACTCAGGCTGATTTAAATTTTATGGTGCCTGAAGCACATTCAATTTGAGGGCCTGCCCTGTAAGGACAAGATTATAAAAGTATGAATAAAAATAAGGGATGAGAGTGTATGTGTATTAGGAGTGAGAACGGAAATCTCAGAAAATTTTTAAAAAAGTAAACCAGGTACCACAAGTATCACAAAATGAATTAATATAAGCATTAGTATTATTAATTGATAACCGTATACCTATCTAACACTATTAATATTTTCTACAATTTTTGGTGCATGCTATCTGGCTGCCCCTTCATATAACTACAATTTTGTAATACAGTTTTCTAAAAAAAAGTATAGAAAGATAATAGTCTCTCTTCTAACATGCTTGATGAAAAGTTGGGTGTGCTTTTAAAAATAATTGACATAAAATCATCTTTCTGTGTCATATTTCTTGACCATTAATGCTACATCTGCACAGACAGTTTTATTTGCCAGGGGAAATGTCATTAGAGAACTGTAATGACAGAAACTGGTCCAGTTTGGTTATGTCCCCCCTGAACCATGCCAACCCTCACTGGGCCATTGATGTGCGGAATACGAGGTAGCTATGAAGCCAGGTCATGGTAACCTCTGGGCAGGAAGCATTGGATCATACTCTGAGTCAGTTCTTTCTTATTTAGGTCATAGATGAGGTCTAGATGAATGATGAAGTCCACTGGGCACACACCTAACGAATGGAGCTAAAGATGACAGCTTACTGGCCTGTCCTCATCCCCAGAACCACCACCATCAGTGGATAGAGGGTGGTACCCAAGCTGAGTATCAGGCCACACGCTCAGCACTTCCTCACACACACTATAGAGAAAGTTTCTACTCGTGGTTTTTATTAGCTTCCTAATGACGCTGTCTCTGACTGTAATGGTTTACGTACTTACAGAGAAGTTACGAGACAGCAGGTGACACCCATGGACTATGAAACAGTGGAAGTTTCCCAGGCAGAGAAATAGCTTGTAAGAAAATCTGGATAAGTCTAAAGTGTTGCCTTTATCCTTGAGACCTGGGTTCTTCCACTGAGAAAGTTTAGTCCTGCCAGGCAATTTCTGCTAGGTTGTCAAAACTTTGAGGGAGACAATGGGGACATAAAGGAGAAAATGTTTCTCCCTCATGATTCTATAAAAGATAACATACTTTGGATCCAGATAGACCAGATCTGGTTCTATGACTTCATAGTTCTATAAAATTGGAATAATATATACTGTGGACTCTTGAGTAGAGACTAAGTATTATATGTGCAAGTGACAGTGAAGTGCTTGAATCATACATATTTTATGTTAAATATCTACCATCTCTCCTGAACAATTATGACCAATATTCTCCACCAGTGGAATAAGTTTTATTGCTGTAAACTTGACAGGCAGCATGCCTTGTTGAGCACTGGAAACTTAAATATGCAGCAAGTCATAGCCAATGTCAATATCTACTATTTCTGTGGGATATTACATTTTTGAGCTTAGCGTATTGATTCCCACTGAATTGAATCCATGCTGTAAATCTCTGCTCACTTGACTAATTCTGAATGTATTCATAATGAGGATACTTAGTATGGATGACTTCATGGCTTAAATGTGTCTTGATGTGAATGATCCCATTGTCTTTTTCAACCCTTTAAATTGGATTTCCTTCAGTGTTGTTCCTGGCCCATCTGAAACTTTAAATTATCCAAGTCTCGTGCACTGAGGGGTTGACTACAAAGCTAAGATATCTGATTTCACCTGATGCATTTGTGCTTCTCTATGCTGACAAGTTCTTAGTAAGATACTAAGTTGGGTTTTTTTGTTTTGTTTTTAGATAAGATCAAGGGAGATATTTATTGGAAAATTGTACTGGGTGAATTTCTTATTTAAAAAAATAAAGTAAATTAAATATTTCTTTTTTTTTTTAACTTTTGGGAATTTTTGATTCATTTTTTAGACAAAGTTGTCTTCAAATCTAAGCTATTTTTAAGTAGTAAGTAAAATGTGAATTTTCATTGGATTATGCCTTCTCCTTCTGAGTCCTCTTAGTAATTTGTGTACATGCTTTTAATTGTACTTTTGACCTTTTATTATGGCTACTTATTTACTTCAATTGTTCTATTAACAATATCATTATACAGTGTCATTACAATATAAACTCATGGAGGATCTAAAACAATGTCTTAAGACATCCCCAAAGAGTTACACAAAACTTCCCAATAACATGGTTGAAAAATATTGACTGGCTTCTGAGATGATTCGTCTGTAAAAACCATGCTTACCTGAGTAAAATGTGTAAAGGCCAAAATAATGCTAAAAATTTTACCTGCATTCTCTTTCTTACACTTCATCAGAACTCCCTAAAAGAGCTGTGTTATTATGAGCATTTCATAGACAAGCATATGGCAGATAACCCATGGATCTGTCCTGCCATCTTTATTTGTATGGTTCCTGAAGGGAGAATGGTTTTCACATTTTTAAGTGGTTGAAACAAAATTAAAAGAATACTACTTTGTGACATGTGAACATTATATGAAATTCAAATTGCAGCATCCACAGACAAAGTTTAATTAGAACACAGCCAATCCATTTGTTCATATCTTTTGTGTGGCTGATTTTGCTCTAGAATACAGAGTTGAGTAGTTGTAACAGAGACCCAATGGCCTCAAAAATCTAAAATATTAATTATCTGACCCTTTATAGAAAATTTTGCTCACTCCATTTCAGATGACGAAGCTCAGAGAATTCTGTAACTTTGCCAGGGCTCCCCTAAAAATAAGTGGTAAAACAGATAAAGTCTATGTCTGATTGATTCCAGCAATCACACTCTGAACAACTGCATACTGTTGCTATAGTTCTGGTTGTTAGAAAAGTGATGAATCTCATACGTTGAAAGTAAATCACATTTTAGTGATTCTTTAGTCATATGTTCTATCTTGACCATTGCAGAAAGGTTTGGCAGAAGGTGACTGCTACCACTTCTGTAAAATGGTGTGCTGCGGAATTTAGAAAGACAGTGTTGTGTTTGCTGACATCTGCATGGTACGGCGACATTCTGGTCCTAGTTCAAATAGAATGGTTGCCAACCGCATATTCTAAACATTTTACTTCTAACCTAACTTCAAAAGCACAGCACATATGCTAGGCTTTTGGAATTGGATGAAAGGTATAGGGACTGTGCCCAAGAAATAATTACTCAAAATTATACATTCAGTTAATTGCCAGAAAAGAGAGAAAATAATCCCTTCCTGGATTCAGAAACCAAAAATAGAGGCAACAAGATTCAGTCCATTAAACAAATGGAAAAAAATTACATTATCAGAATCATTCTCTCAGAGCATATATAATATTCATTTTAATATCCACTTTATAATGAATTTATAATATTATTTTCATTTTCATTTTGACAACAGTTAAATTTTTGATCTAATGGCTTAAAATTGTTGTATAGCTATAGGGGCATAGTGCTTATATTCAAGAGTGGAATTTTATAGTGTGTTAGGGAACACAATCAGAGGCATGAAGGATTAAAGGACATCTGTTTTTAAACCTTTGCAGTGATGCATAAATTGAAGCACTGTGGCAAACTAATAATTAGTATTGTGATTATACATTGGCTTATGAATTAGCAAATGTATAACTTAGTATCACATGCTATCCACATTATCAATGGTGTTAGGATCTTTGAAATAAAGTACTTGATCTGCATGTGTTTCATGGCTGCCTACTCTGGAAGGCTTTGTCCTCCAATTATTGCTATGCTGGATCTTAGACTGCCTATTTTTGTGACTAGGCAGCAAAAGTAAATAGCACCGCTTGGAAGTACACTGCTTTTATGAGACTAGCATTTACCTTAAGTTAAAAAGTAAGATACTAAGTTGGGTTTTTTTCTTTTTCTTTTGAGATAAGATCAGGAGAGATATTTATTAGAAAATTGTACTGGGTGAATTTCTTGCTTAAAAAAATAAAGTAAATTAAATATTTCTATTTTTTTCTTTTTTTAACTTTTGGGAATCTTTGGTTCATTTTTTGGACAAAGCTTGCTTCAAATCTAAGCCATTTTTAAATAGGAAGTAAAATGTGAATTTTCATTGAATTATGCCTTCTCCTTCTGAGTCCTCTTAGTAATTTGTGTACATGCTTTTAATTGTACTTTTGGCCTTTCATTATGGCTATTTATTTACTTCAATTGTTCTATTGACAATATCATTATACAGTATTATAATAGTACAAACCCTTTGAAGTCAGGTACTGAATCTTCAAGAGGTATTTTTATGTCTGGCTATAGTTGATAAATAAGAAGGCATTAATTTAAATTGAATAAAACACTAAGCTGTAGAAATGTATATTATAAGGAAAGACGTGTGCTTTTTTTTGTCAGACTAAGGAAAATCAGACATATGCCATATAGTTTCTTGTGTTAAACTAAAGCAAACCTGACCATTTATAATATTTAATTTGCTTTGGTCATTTGCAAAGACAAAGAGAAGATAAATATGTAGCAGAGGGGGGAATTTATATTTAGAAGTAAGGTTGATAAGGAGAAGGGGAACTTCAGAGAGAAGTAAGAAAACTAGACATGAAAAGAATTTGCAATTCCCAAAGCAACAAAAGGATAAGATATATTATGGGCATTGGAGAACATGCCCAGTTTAAACCCAGTCTTCAATATCTCCTTTCTTCCAGATACAATCATAGCAGTCAAGTAAATTTTCTCTTTCTTCCTGTCTCTAATTCTTACTAAGCATTTAGCATATATAGGGCATTGTGCTAGGAACCATATTTATATTTTATATTCGAATTAATTACGATGAGGTAGACGGATAAATATAATTCTCTATTTTAATTTATGATAATAAGTCTTGTCTGGCCAGACTTTGTGGTTAAGATATCAGTCGTCATGTAATGATGTAATGTGTTTTCAATCATAGTCAATTAATCCAAGGAAAATGAATCCATTTGAAAACATGTTTTTTCTCATCATATGGGCTTTTTGTGTTTTATCAGACAAGTAATGGGCTGATAGGTTTGAGGATGGTACATCTTACACATGTGTGAATATTCAATTTCTACTCTCAAAATGTATTCAAGCATATTTTAAAATTAATTAGTTATTTAAATTTAATCTGAACAGAATACATAAAACAATAGTATGTTTTTACAATATAGTTGTAGTGTGTTAAGTCTTAGAAAGATGTCAACACAATTACCCAATATATCTTTACTGTAATTATATGACATTGATTCATGAAGTAAAAGGTTAGTTTAATTGGCTAAAATACATCAATCTGCTATTATTTATAAAAATGAGGCTCTTGTAAGCAGTACCTTATTGTCTTTCACTCAGACTTTTAAAAATTTCTTTGATGCTAGGAGTTTCTCAAAAATTTCAGAATTCACATTAAGTACGGGTTATTTGAAGATGCATTTCATTCTGTAAGCTAGCCAGATTAAAATGAATACAACTGCTATAGACCCAAGAGAAGTATAAACATACATCCATGCAGAAACTTGTATATGAATGTTTATGGTAGCATTATTAATAATAGCCAAGAAGTGGAAACAACTCAAATGTCCATCAACCAAGGAATGGATAAAGAAAATGTGGTGTGTTCACACAATAAAATATTTGGACATAGAAAAAATGAAGTACAGGCACATGATACAACATGGAAACATGAAAACATGTTAAGTGAAAGCATCAAGACACAAAATGTCACATATAAAGACCGCATATATTAAGGCAAATTTATAGAAACAGTACATTAATTATTGCCTGGTACTGATATTAGGGAAGGAGGGGAAGAGATTAATGGGAAGTGACTATTAATAGTCTTGAGATTTCTTTTTAGAGTGATGAAAATGTTCTAAAATTGTTACAATGGTAGTGTAACTGTAAATATACTAAAAATTATTATATTATACACTTTAAATAAATAAATTACATAGTATATTAAAAAAATGAATGCAACCACAAAGCTCTGAAGTAACAGCAGATGAACTCTCTTGTCACTGAATGTGGTAAAAACTTTAGAGAAATAAAAGCTTTCATTCTCAAATGGCAAATTAAATTTTATTTTAATGATCTGCAATAATAAAGAATACACAATTTGGAATCAAATTTTATATATTAATTTGAAATAATATGCATTATCACTAAGTCATATGACATTTGCCCCAATAAGAAAACTAGTGTAACTATGATGCCTCTCCACTCCTGATATATGCATCATCGTACCACTGAGTAAGTAGAACCTACAAATTTAGGTTAAACAAATAAGTTAACTTTGCACAATTTGAACAGGAACATTTCGAGTGAGAAACTATCTCTGAACTTGAAGATGGAGGAAGAATGGTTTCTCTCCAATATAATCACATTTAATCAAAAATAGGTCCTGAGAAGTGTGTGTGTGTGTGTTTGTGTGTGTGTGTGTGTGTGTGTGTGTGTGTGTGTGTGTGTGTGTGTAGAACTAGCAAACAAG
This sequence comes from Tarsius wallacei, assembly GCA_963574415.1. NCBI lineage: Eukaryota > Metazoa > Chordata > Mammalia > Primates > Tarsiidae > Tarsius > Tarsius wallacei. The sequence goes on from CAUYQG010004622.1 coordinate 54,953, forward strand.
AATGCCACAGCCTGCGCGGCTGCCTTGAGGGTCCCAAGAGAGAGTGGTGAGAGATTAAGAAAGACACAAAGACATAAAGATAAGCTGAGACCAGGTGGAACACTTACCTCTGATGGAGGAGAAGTGACCCCAAACTAGCTCAGCATGTTTATTTTATAATCAAGCACAAAGAAAGTTGGAAGGGAATCAATGTCTGTGAGGGAGCCATAATGGAATTTTGTTGCTAGCTAAAGGTGAGTTGTTTCACGGTTATCTTGTTGTGGCTAAGGCTTTATTTATACTATGTGCATTCTGGATGTGTGCGCATCTGAGACAACGTTTCGTGTAGCAGGTTGCATTCCTCGCCTTTGGCTGGGATGCAGGGTTACCAAGCGAGACCTTGCCTAGGAGCTTGGGGCCATTAAGCGAGACCTTGCCTTTCCTTGAGGCCTTTACTCAAGGCCTGCTACAGTGACAGTGCTCGTCTGCATCCCACATCTTGTGTTCTGCTCCCAACACAAGAACATACAGCATCTTTTCCTAGTTAATTAAACCAACTAAAGCTCATCAAATAGTGTGTGCATCTGTGTGTGTGAGGATGTATGGGAGTTGTAAAGACTGCCAGTCATTCTTAAAATAACAAGTTTTAATATTTTATCTTTGTAGAATCTAATATAGTTAAACAGTATAATTTCAATATTAAATTCTAGTAATACAACTTTTCCTGCAATTATTGTGATTTAAGAATTTTATTGACATCACTAAAAACAATCTAGTATTCAATGATTCACAAATTGTGATGCCCAGGCTAGTATCAAGAGCATCATTCAGAAACTTATTAGAAATGCAAATTCTTGGGCTTCACCCAGACCTACAGACTCAAAAACTTTGAGGGCGAAATCAAGAAATGTATGGTTTAATAAGCTCTACAAGCAATGTAGATGCACACTGAAGTTTGAAGGCCTCAGATCTAAACCAATTCCTCACAAAAAACAAGACATTCTATGTATGTGCCAAGAAGTCCAGGAGCAAGCACATGAAATCAATGAAGTAGATTTCCTGGTGATGAATTTTCCAGATATTTTCAGGTCTTGTCTATTTATTTTACTCCTCCTAAATAAGGAATAATTTAGACAGTGACATACCTATTCTGTTTTTGCTCTTTAACAAAATCAAGCTCAATCTTACTTTAATCTCTGAGGCTGATCTTAATCATATTCAAGGTAAATCCATATCAATAATTTGGGACTCAGTGTTCTGACACTCACTCATTGCCAGTCTGACTCACCACAATGACTAGTTCTACTTGGTCTCATTATCAAACCAAGTCCCTATTTCTGAAGCATTTATGCTCCTTTCTTGTATTTCTGTCTTTTATCACAGAGGATAGAATGTTCACCCAAACATGTGCCTCTGACTGCTCTCTACATTTATGCAAGGATGGATTAATCAAATTAGAGCCTAAGTCATGGAGTAGACCACCATTTACCAGCATGCAAGAATACTGGGTGTGTGTATGAGGGTAAACATGGTAGGGTACAGAGGGTGTCAAGGAAGAGAGGAACAGCAGCGCAGGAAAAAGCATCCAACGGGTCTGCAGGTCTGAGTTCGGCACTACTTCTCAGGCAAGCCTTAAAAGTGGTGGGGAATGATTGCCAGTATATCAGGAGCTTTCATAACAGAGGATCCCAGTAGGTAGAAGGAATAGTGTGTAAGATAGTCCTTGTGGTCAGTCATAACTATCTATGCCAATAGCTCTGAGACAACCCATCAGTTTATATGCCCTGTTTGCCTGTATTTGGGTACTCATCTGACTCTTACTCTTTGTTGATATTTCCAGATGTTGAGTTCAATTTTAGACCATCTCTTGTGGCCTCCTGTTATATTTACAATATTCTAAGTACTGCCTTCTTCCCAGCATCCCAACTGGTGTAACTGCATTCTTCCCTTACCCCATTAGAAGTGATTCTAGTTCTAGTTCTAGCTCTTAGAATTTTCTTTACAATACTGCTGTAGTCACTCTGCCCAAGCATGAGCTTATTGTGAAATACAATACTTGGCAAATATTATCAAGGGTAGAAGAGATCTTCCTTGGAAATATTGCACCTTTGAGTTTCCATAATGAAATACCACCTGAATGAAGAGAAATTCAAGAGATGACACACTTAGAGAGTCATCAAAAGTTTCTATGGTTGATACGTTTAGCTTGAGGGAGTTTTATGATTGCTACCACCTTGAGAACTGTTTGTGTGTTTATACACATTTATACCTTGCATAAATGTGGAAACAGTATTTAAGATACACAGTCAGAATCTTGGATTTTAATCAGGCATTTCCAAGTAAAGATTTTAGGAGAGAACTTGGACTATTTAAAACACACAATGAATAACAAAATAAACAAATTTTCATTTATATTGTGGACATTAGTGGAAAAAAGGACTGAAAAACTGTCATTTGCTCTTCTATCCTGTCTCTCTTCTCTGTATTTTTTCCAGCTTTCCATCTCTTCTTATAGAATCTTATGAAGTATAATTATCCACTTCAATTACCTACTTCGACACAGATGACATCTTTCCCATTCTTCTCTCCTGAGTTCCAGGTTAAACCAATTACAAATGACCCATCGTCACTCCCATCCCTCCACACAAGCACACATTGAACCAGTTCCTCCTTCTATATACCTTGTCTAATATTGCAGTTTTCCAAGATAAAAATCTCAGAATTATCAGAAACTCATACCTCTTCTTCAGTGAAAATAATATATTTGTATCCATCTTAAATTCTAATTCCACAGTATTTCTCATTTTTTCCTCCTTTTCATCCCCAAATGTCATTGCATTAGTCACTCATTAAAAAATTCTTGACTACTACAATAGCTTCATAGTTGATCTGCAAATCTCTATGTTTCCTTCCAATCCGTGCTCTATATCACTCTCTGAGATTCTTTAAAAAAAGATATTAAAGGTCATTCGATTCTTAAATGCCTTCAAAGATTTCTCACTGCCTCCAAGATAAAGTCTAAACTTCAGTTAGGCACATAAGATCCATCACAATTTGGCTCTAAAATATCTTTACTCACATTTGCTGTTTCTCCTTTGCATTCCCATAATGCTAAGATCAAACCACAAACTCTTCATTATTTTAGAAAAATAACTTTTGTATTTTTCTTTCTTTGTACAGTCTATGTTTTTCCTAGAATAGTTTCTCCTTTATCTTACTGGAGTTCAGAATCTCTGCTATGGCTTCTCACTTGGCGTGTGAGTTGTGTATTTGTGAACCTTTGCTCACTGAACTGTGCTCCTGAAAGGATGAGATTATGAATACACTAAAGCTATCTAGCAAAGAGTGAACATTTAATTTCAGTGAATGAATGAATAAATGAATACAAGACAGCATCCCTAATATTTATACCTAGAAATGTGAATTATTGTGATAATATTGATAATGCAGTGAGTGGTAATTATTCATGAGCCATGCAAGGAGACACAGTTTTGGATCATTGATGATACTAAGAAGCAACTGATAGTGGTATTATAAGTACATGAGAAAAGATCCCTTAAATGTTAGAGATGCATAACGAAAACATAAATAATTACCACTGTGATTTGCTTCAAAGTAATACGAAATGGTGAAGCCGTTAAGAACGGGACAAGGCAGGTTTACTCATGCATTGCTGGGTGAGTAGGACAGGCTATGGGAAATATGCATTCATTAAAATATCTGTCCACTTTTGTGTATGTCTGAAATTCTTTATTTTTTAAAGTTAAAAAATAAATACGTTTTTCATCAGGACGAGTGCCTATACAAATATGAAGAATTAAAATGACATCAAATACATGTTTTTGCTATTTTTATGCATTCTGTTATATTTATTCTATTCTGTTTAAATAAAGCCTGCTAATGATGAACTACTAAATTTATTTCAGTCTTTGCTAACGGGTAATGACAAACACTGTTCTACATAACTGAACAATCCTTTATGTACTTGTTTTCCCCTAACAATTTTGTGTAATCCATATTAAATGTTAACCTCCTCATAAGGGTCCCAGACTTTTATTTTTAATTTTGATTTTAATTTTTTTTTTGAGTCAGAGCATCACTCTGTCACCCAGGATGGAGTGTAGTGGCACAATCACGGCTTACCACAGCCTCGACCTCCTGGGCTCAGGTGATGCTTCCACCTTCGCCTCCAGTGAGTAGCTAGAACTACAGGCACGCATTACCATGCCCCACTAATTGTTATTATTATTTTTTGTACATATGATGTCTTACTATGTTGCCCAGGTTATTCTCAAACTCCTGGGCTCAAGCAATCCTCCTGCCTTGGCCTCCTTCAGTGCTGGGATTACAGGTATGAGGCACCATACTGGCCAACTCCCAGACTTCTAAACAGTCCCTAATATACTTCTAATGTTGTCCCATATCTTTTGTCATAAAGACTGCTGTAAAAGGTTTTCTGGGATTGGTCTAAATAGATGAAGATTAAGGCATGCCCTGGACAAAGCTATACTTTGGTGTCATGTATTGTTCTTCCAAGGACAATTGCTTTCCTGTGTCTATATATTTGAATGTAGACATTACTTTGAATAAAACAATTTTGTCCAGATAATTAAGTTATATTCTTTATTTAAACTAGATTCTAGTATAAAATGAAAGTCTTCTTGAATGTACACTCTTTCCTATGTTCTGCTGTGTGTATAATTAATTATCTGCAGCTCTTTTTGCTTTACTAGTCTTTCTATTATTACACTCTGATTATTTTTTATCTTCGCAACTACAGAGAAAATTTAAGTTTCATATATTCTCCAGGCATCCCAAGTCACTCCTTAGTTTTTATTTGTTCAGCCAATTTTTTTTGCTGATTCTTAAAAATTGAATATCATTCTGTGTTTTGGAATATGTTTCCTTTTACCTGGGTCATTTTATTTTAGCACAAGCTAGTGCCCCTGGGATGTGCCTTCTACAAACAATAAAGACATTTTATATTGCAGCACTTAGTGTAATGATAATGTTGGGGACAATGCAGTCCCACTAAACCAACTTTTTCCTTGTCGCTTCCAACTTAGTTGGAACTTCAAAACCTATTTTAACTGATCAAATAAATGTGTTATGTCAAACCTATTTTCAAGCCTCCAACTTATTTTAACTGATCAAGTAAGTGTATTAAAAAAAAATTTTTAATGAGTACTACTAAATCCTTGATATTAGTAAGTCGTGTAGATAGAGACCTTCATAATGACAAGCATAGCACTTTTTATACTATCTAGTAGATATCTTTCCACACTATTATATTTAGTAATCAAAAAATTTCATATAAATGGATATGTTAAGTTACACATTGTGTTATAGTCTCTACCCTTCAGTAATTGTTCTTATGAGTTTATATTATCTTCATAGATGTGTTTTAAGGTCCTTGAAGTCTGTACCTCAGAATGTTAAAGACAGTGCTTAATGTATGCTAGGTGATTTAACATTATGCATATCGAATTAAAATCCCAACTTATCCTAGTTCTTCAACTTCTTATTCTGGCATAAGCATACCTAAGAACAAGAAAATATCCAGGCATAGAAAAGAAAAAAATGGGCCAAATTCAGTGGCTTATGCCTGTAATTCCAACACTTTGGGAGAATTGCTTGAGCCTGGAAGTTTGAGACCAGCCTAGGCAACACAGTGGGACCTTATCTCTACAAAAAAATAAATAAATAAAGTTAGCCGGCATGGTGGCACACCTGTAGTTCTAGCTACTTGTAAGGCTGAGTTGGAAGAATCACCTGAGACCAGGGGTTCGAGGCTGCAGTGAACCATGATCGTGCCACTGCACTCCAGTCTGGGTGACAGAGTGGGACTCCGACTTATAAAGAAATAGTTAAGATTATGAATAAACACACTTGATTTTGTCCTACTAGAGAAGCTATGCAATAGTCACTGTCTGGAGATTCTCATTTACCACAAGAATCACCTGAGCCAGGAGGTCGAGGCTGCAGAGAGCTGTGATCGTGTCACTGGGGCAACAGAGTGAGGAAAAAAAAAAAAAGAATTGGATATGCACTTGAAATATTTGACATATAGTTTTTGATAATTATATCTTGAATAATATTGTGAAAAAAACTCACATGAATTTGAGAGTCAGTTTGAAGCCTAACATGGACAAGTTTGTAACGCATCTAAAATCTATAACGTAATATGTATAATACTATAATACAGAATGAATAACAGTATGTTGTGCATATTTAGTATGTATAATCACATAGAATGTATAATAATCAGGCCTGGCTGCTGTATTCTATTTTAGTTTAGTTTTAGTTTTGACCTGACTTAAGTTATGGGGGAGGGGTTTCAATCCCAGGTTGGAATTTATTTTTATTTTTCTAAGTTCAAGGGGTACATTACTTACATAAATATATTGCATGATTGTGAAGTTTGGGCTTCTGTTGAGCCTGTCACCCAAATAGTGAACATGGTATTCAGTAGATGGTTTTTCAACCCTTGCCTCCGTCCACTTTTCTTCCCCTTTTGGATTCACCATTGTCTGTTGTTTTCATCTTTGTGTCTCTGTTTATTCAGTGTTTAGCTCCCATTTATAAGTGAGAACATGCGGTATTTCTGGTTGCCATACTTTAAACACACGTTTTGTCACTGGTCAAGCTGAGATGTTTTACTATTGCGGTAGATGGCCTGCAGAATCTCATTCTTAGGATTCCATGACATGAAATAAAGATGGTTTGTTTATTAATTAGTGAGAAATCTTACAGTCTCTTAAACCACTGTCTTTAGGAAGCCAAAACGAGGAAATGGGTTTTGTTATTTTGCCAGTGGAGTTGTTACTCCATGCGTGTCACAGGGCGGCTGCACCAGAACACCTTGTTGGGCTTGGGCTAAGAACAGCACCCCTGCTGGCTGCTCCACCTCTAAGTCTCTATCCCAGCCAGTCTCTGACCTCTAGCGTCATGTGCCTTGGAGTTCATACAGAAACATCTTAAGCTAGATGACATTTAAAAAATGCATTTTATTCTCAAATACTCAGACTTTTAGAGCCCAGCATTTGGAAATCCTTTTTGTCAAACTTTGAGGTCACTGGAGAGAACTACTACGAATTTAAAAGGTATTGTTACCTTTACCGAAATAAAAAACAATTAATGCAAGAGGGATGATGGTCTCACTATGCTAATATTTACCTTGGCCCTATTTCGAGGGGACTCAAATTATAA
>CAUYQG010004627.1:0-12442 GCA_963574415.1 Tarsius wallacei
CAGGTAAAAATGTGTGGTCCTCCCTAAGACTCTACTGATCCATTCTCAGAAATTCGCAGGGATGTGAGACTCTGAGTCACCTGCCTTCTTGCTGGATTTTATTGTGACTAATGCTTCATGTAACACACACACACACACACACAGACACACACACACACAACACGCACACACACACACACAAGTGTAAGGGGGCTTCAGGAGAATATCCATGATCGTTTTTCTTCATGCAAAGTGTACAGATTACTGTTGTAAGCACATCCTATCCTAGGCTTCATCAATACTGAAAGGATCCACTGAAGCAAGGTGGGCTGGAGCCACGCCTGGGGCCACGGGAATAATGCAAGATTGCAACCAAGTAACAAAGTAGAAAGAAGTAAAGTTTATCATTCACCTTTCACAGATTGGAAAGGGGGTTGGCACTCAGAAGCAAGTGTGGCCTTGAAGGATCATGAAATGAGTATATTGAAGGGCTTTTGGGTAGGAGGATTTTGGCCCAAAGGAGTGTCCAGGGCTGTGGGTCTTTGACGTTTGATTGTAGTCACAAGAGTCTTAGACCTTGGGGTCTCCGAACATTATCATCGCCTGCCCTCAGGTGGTGGGCTGGATGGGAGGAGGCAAGGGGAGGGGGTTTTCCTGCAAGAGATTTGTTAGACTTTTGCAATCCACAAACTCCTTGACCAAAAGGTGGTCTTATTATCATTTCTATGGCTTCCACCAGCCAAGGGGTGATCTTTGATCTTCCGCCTTGGCGAGAAAGCTGAAAGGTTACTAGAGATTATTATGCCAAACCATGAATTGAAAGGTTGGGTTGGCCTGGTCTTGCCTCTGATGGAGATTTGCCGGGGGGATGGCGTCTGCTACCGCTTGGCCTGTGGTGGAATGTCTGAACACTTCCCAAAACCTGCCTATTAGAGATTTATTTATCTATGTCTAACCTGTGCTAGATTCAAAGTGTGTCGGGGTAAAGTCTAATCAAAAATGGTTATGTTAAGGCAAAGAGACTATGGTAAACTAAGCTTATTCTAGGTTTCCATAGGTGCCTCCTTTCGGATACCATGCCTTGCTTTTCTGATGCGACTGTCTCAAAGAGCACAGCTTCTATTTAGTCAGAATTTTGATTCATCCACATTAAAAGAAAGAACCATAGGAGATGACGATGATGATTTTGTCTCAGGTCATCACACAAAAACTGAAATTTGGAGCACAAGCTGCCAAGTGAGATCTTGAATATTGCAGAGGACTTAGGTTTGCATCAGCTGGAACCTAGTTATATATTTCTTGAAAATTGTTTGCAATAGGATGAGATACATTTCATGTTGGAGGTTAAAATGAATTCTTAGAACTATATTGTTCAAGCAGTTTGGTGAGCATAAACACCAGTCCAGAGCTATCAGAGACAAAAACATGTAGACAATACCCAAGACCTGGGGTATTTTTAGTCACTATGAAATGAACGTTTCTTAGGTGCTAGCTACAGAGAGAACTTAGTGCTGTAGGAATTTGCAGTCTGTGTCTTTATAATCATAGGGTGGTAGGCCTGGGCTTCCTGTAACATCCTGGGCAATGTTTTAGTGAGAGTGTTCATAACTCAGTGTCAGCCTCACAAAGATGCTGGCTGTCAGAGGGGTTTTTTTATGGGGGGGAGGGAATTTTGTCTTTTTGTTGTTGTTATTCAGAAGCAAAAACTGAGGTCAGAAACCACGTGCTAAGATTCTATGTTACTGTGTCTTATGGGCTTTACAGCTGGTGTTTTCTGAAAAGGGACAACTCTTCATTTCCATTGCAGCATTGAGATCTTTCTGTCAAGAGAAGCTTGTCATTAAATAATAATAAAGTTGTTATTTGACAACAAGATCTGATACTCATCATGCCTGAGATGCATGTCATGGAATCATAGAATCTCAAAGTTGACTTGACCCCTAAGAGTCATTTATTTCTGTCACCTGTTTTGTATTTGAATCTTCTCAACAGCATCCTTGCCAAGTCTCCATCTTTTCTGGGTGTGTTACTCAAAGAGCTTGACAGTTCTTTGTTGGCAAATCCAGTTTTTTAAAAAAAAATTATATCAGTATGTCATAAACGTGATTTTATGGATAGGGAGGGACAGAACAATGGAAAATGTCTAACTGCTGAAGATTAAACATAAAACAAAATGCTAGAAGAGATAGAAGTCAGGAATCCTTATTATTCAACCGGGATTGAGTTTACTTGGTGTCGTAATGATGTGAAGACAGGTGATCCGATGCAAGCTTAGAAAGATGGCGAAAAACCATTATTTAATGTATTTTATTCACGCACCCATGTTAAGTCAACCTGTCTTGACACGGTGGTTGTTTAGGACGATGTTAGAAAAATTCATGTGTGCCGAATTTAAAATCCATTTGTGTTTTACAATATTTATAATTCACGAAAACCTGTTTAAGGCATAAGTTTGTTGAGGTCTTCGTCCTACAAGATTGTACGATTGCCTGTTTGACCAGTGCTATGTATTGTAATGTTAAACATTGAAACTTTTTTTTTTTTTTTAGCATATCAGACATTATCGTATCAGCCCAAGCACTTAGACTTGAAGTAAATAAAATCAGGCTTTGGTTAAATAAGAATTTTAGCGAAAATAAAAGATCGACCCACTTTGGAGGGATACTGTTATTCTCTGCTCTGAAAATATTGCTGCTCCCTGTTCTGTAGAGGAGACAGCTCCGTCTCCTTGGCATGATAAAAAGGGACACTTGAAACCCAGCCTAGAAAAACAACTTCTATGGCAGACACGCACCTCTTTCTCTTCTCTCGTAAGAAGCTAGCACTCCAGAAGTTTTTACTGCATCACATCGCGTTCTGCTACTTTGTGCACTCTGCATTTATTTCAACCTCACAGAACTCCTCACCATTTCTAGAAATTATGTGGACAACATACTGATCATCAAGTCATTACACCTTTGCATACCTTATCTTTTGCTTGATCTCGCCTTGCTCTCTCATATGTATTTCTACCAGGCAGTTATCCAGTCCATAAAAACCCGGCATCACCACCACTTTATCTCACAACACTTTGAAAAACATATTTAAATGAATTTTTATTTGTATCTGTCACCGCCGTTGCTCTGAGTTCCTCCAGGAACTCATGTTTGGCACATAGTAGGTGTTCTCTGTTCTGAACGAATAAAGAAAGACATAATATTTTGCTGTATCAGATGATGTGGGGAGGACCCAAGAAAATTTTGCAAGCAGGTAAGATTTTTAAGTGCTTATAATATATTATTTATACAACAGCTTTCTTCAAGGAGCTTAATGTTCTAAAGCCTTTAGCTTCATTTTATCCTCCCAGATTTACCATTTGACTTTTGAAAATAAGGTAAATAGTTCTCCATCTGTTATTCCTGTGGGCAGGAAACAGATTTTTCTCCTTCGCACGACTCAGAGAGGTCTTCATGATGAATTTTATGCTTAGATAAATTAAATTAAAAATTATATAATGGGATTAATAATCACACTCCCTTAAGCATTCCTGGGAGAGGGAGAACTTTCTGGAAGACAGGGAGGCCTTTCTGGAAAAGATAATGAAACAAGTCCAGGAAAGGAAAAGAACCTTCAAAAAATGACACAAAATTAATGGCAGACCTAACACTAGAAACCGGAAGGCCCAGCAGGGTTGAAATATTCACTCTCTTAGCAGTCAGATTATTACTGTCCAGTGTGAAGTATAGAGACTGCTTTTTGCCTTTGTGTTTTCACTCAAGTCCGGGAGTCGTGTGGAGTTTGCCATTTAGGTCTTCTGACGGTCATGACTCGTGAAAGCAGATCAACCTTTTTTAACGCTTCCAGGATTAAACCACCACAAGGGGGAAAAAGGCATATCATTGTATTATAGAAACAGTGTAATATTTTTGAAAAAAAAAATTATCTTCTCCGAGTGAATAATTTCAGATGGAAACTGTGTCCTGTGATTTCCCCAGTCAGGATCAGGTGACTTCCGCCGGCTGTGTTGGGTCTCATCACACCGTTGAATCCTGTTCTGCTCTTTGGCTGAGATTGTCTCCACCATCCCGATCTTGTGCTGGTTCTTTGTCCTTTGTGTGTTTGCAACACCTCCCGATTTAGCATCCTCCCGCCTTTAATGAACGTGCTGTTCGTGTTTCCCCCTCCTACCTCATCATTAATAGAGATGTTAAGGGAAACTGGGCCCATCACCAATCCATGGAACACCCCACTAAACACCTCCTACCCACTTGCAACATAACCATTTATCATTACCCTTTGTTTACAATCCTTTCAACTGCTTCTAATCCATGTGGCAGTGCTTATACCCCAGCCAACTTACAGTTGTTTTACAAGCCAGAGGGAGAGGCCTGTGCTTTTCAGCTCTATTGTAATCTGTGGGAGAGCCTTCGTTCGGTGAGAAATAAGGAATTTGGTGAGAAGTAAGGAAGTTGGTGAGAAGCGAGGAATTTGATAAAGAAAGAATACACATGCTTGAGGTCTGATTTTTTTTTTTTTTTTAAATTTTAGTGATTATTTCCAGGGAAGAAATAGACAGAACCGAGAGCTGATACAGGAGCCAGACGCCAAGAAAGTGGCAAGTGTAGCCCGTTCATCTGCCAGAGAGATGCCAACAGCTTTTGTCAAGCCCAGAATATATGTGGAGACACTTGGAGAAGCGCGCACGCTCACTCATTTTCTTGTGGCTTAAAAATAGGCTCTTAGTCACCTGACTCTCAAAAGTTGAATGAGGAGCCGACTGTCTTGGTCCTTTCTTGGGACCAGACGGTATTTGACGGATATTCTAGACTCTGGGGAAGGAAAAACAGATAAGACGTGTCCCCAAGCTCCCCAAGGAGCTTGGTATAGTGAGACAGACAGACGCAAACCCTGACAATAGGACAGGATGGTGGACCGAGGAGGCCAGAAGTAAGCTAAGGGAACCCAGAAGAGAAAGCCGTGCTTCTGATAGGGGGGTCAAGGGAGATTCTGAGAGGAGGAAATATTTAAAACCGGGCCTTAATCCATTCTTACTTTATTTGTTGGCTTAAAACGACAGAAATGTATTGCCTCAGGGTCCTGGAGGCTAAAAGCCCCAAACCAAGGAGTTACCAAAGCCATGTGCTCTTGAAAGATGGAGGATTCTTCTTTGCCCCTTCTAGCTTCTGGGGAGGTTGCCGGCAATCGTTGGTGTTTCTTGGGCTGTAACTGTGTCTCTCCCGTCTCTGCTTCCGTCTTCACATGGCTGTCTTCCCTCTGTGCATCTGTGTCCAGCTTCCCCTTAGAAGGGGATCAATCATTGGATGAAGCCCACTCTAACCCAGTCAACATCATTAGATGTTTTTGTTACAGATCGTTCTTCTTCCTACCTGTGGGGTCATGGATGATCTTAGTGTGTCTGTCCATTTTCTGCCTCTCTTAAGTTACCGTCACCCCAACTGCCTATTGTAGTTCAGGCGTGAGTTTCCAATAGAAGGTAGAGAAGCATTTTCTTTGTTTTTTCTGTGTGATGTCTGTTTGGTTGAAGTAGATCCTCAGACAGTTTCAATCAAGTAGCTTCTCTCTATTCCCTGTACCCCCAAACACGATATGTACCTCTTTTGTGGCACTTAATAATTCTTTGTTTATATCGTTCTCCCCCACAACATTGCAAAGTCCTTCTTGAAAGGAGCCACATTGTATAGACATGTGTGACCCCCTACAAAACTGATTATATATGCCTCGCCTGGTGCTAGTGCTTAATACGGCACGAATGAATGAATGAATGCGTGAACGCATGAGTCAATGAACAGTGAGTGGACACGTGAATGTCCTGATATTCTCTGAACTAAATATCAAGGGAGTGGTTTCACCAGAAATCTTTTCTTACCATTTTGCGATTTTAAAGTTGAGGCGAATAAATCCAGTCAAAACGAAATGGATTAAAAGAGTGCCAACTGGTTTCACTTAAAAAAGTAGAATGTGTTTCCTCCTTCTCACGTTGTGCATGCGGGTTGAATGACCCCTGCACACTTCCTCTCGGCGTCCTCAGCTCTCACACCACTGACGGGCGGATGGCTTGGGTTGGAATGGGGCTTTGGTGAACTTTTTTCTCTAGACTTACACAGTGCTTAAGTCACTCATCAAGAACTTAAATGAAAGAAAATTTTAAACGTATGTATAACTTTTAAAATCTTTCTTCAGGTCACTGTGTCTTCCAATTCTCCCCATTCCTTTCTTAGTCACTTCTACATCTTAGCATGTTCATGTCACTTCTGTCTTAAGTGATACACACATTGTTGAAATTCCATGCTGTTGTTCTAAATCAAGGCTGATGGTTGACAAGTTGTAAACATGATTACCATTCTGTCTCTTGTTTTTATTTGGGAATAAAAATACCAGGAGAGAAGTAGAACATTGTGTACCTAAGTATGCTATTGGTGGCGTGAGCAGATTCCGTAGAACACAGTTGGGTAGAACTGCATACTTGGACTCCACTGCGGACTTTGTCACTAATGGCCGGTGTGATTCTGGGCAAGGTACATCCCTCTGGGCCTCAGTTTCCTTTTCATCCCCAGTCCTGATCTCTAGGAGTCCTTTCAGCTCTGTGGGTGCCATGCAGGGTAAGGAATTCGAGCGAGAGAATTCTCATGAAGGGTTGCCGCTGGCATTTCTTGGCACAGTCTTAGGAGTCCAAAGCTTTATGTGACCAAGGGCCAGTTCTTCGCTTTGTGATCATGTAGTTCCATGCTTCTCACACACCCGCTGTGCTCTTTGTGATTGGGTGAATGGAGGACAGTGGGGAGATTGAATCAAATGTTACTTCTAGGCACTCTTGTGGCGTTTGGGAGAGGAAGACTGAAATTGATTGCTTAACCAAAGCTTTTTCAATTCTTTGTGAATTTGTTTTTAAGATGTTATATATATTTTTTCCATTTGTCTGAGGAAGTAGAGACAGTTTTTTTATGGTAATGATGTGAACATTTAGTGGTGCTTAATAGAATGACTTGTGCTGGTACTTACAAAGATACAGTCATGATGCCATAGCAAGCTGGCTAAGCTGAGTCTACTAAGCCACATTTATTCATTTATTAATTATTCATGCTTGGACTTCTTCCAAAGATAATGTGGAGGGGTATACAACAAAAACTACATTTTCAATAGGACTATAAAACCACAGATAAAAGAGCTATGAGATGGTAGCGGCACAGGTGATTGTACAAGAAAGCCAAAGTTAGAGGTCTTTGAGGTTCCTAGGAGCCAAAGGGAGAAAGTCACGTGGCTCTCATCGTCGAGTAAAATAAGCATGCTATGCCTTCAGGTGAGACAATCTAATATTTTTTCTTACGTTAAACTCTAAGAAGAATTTCATACCCGATTTTTATGCCAATAAGAATTATTTTTGTACTTCAGCAGTGCTTTTGCAGCAGATGTAGACTTTTTATGTCATAAAACTACATTTTATATGGACCACCAAATAAAGCTGAAGGCATGTTAAATTGTAATTATGAAAGCATTTATGCTTGAGTAAAATAAAGCCATCCAAGTACATAGGTGTTTGTTTCCGTTTTGTGATTTTGATGACTTAACAAAATATACAATGTTTATTGTATATTCGACATACGAATCAAGTTTTGATCATTTCTTACAATGATTTATTCATCTGTGATGTCACATTTTCCAGCATGAATTATATTTCAGAATATATGCCTATTGGAAGTCTATCAATATGCTGTCCGTAAAAAGAGTTTCATAATTCAATGAGTTTCGGAAATGTTACATTATAGTTATCTCTATAGACTTCAAGAATTAATTTTTCTTTTTTCTTTTTTCTTTGAGTTGGAGTCTCACTCCATCGCCCAGGCTGGAGTGCAGTGATGACTCTTAGGAAATTCGATTGAATCGTTGCTATGTTTCTTATACTAATCAGTCTGAGACTAATGGTCACCTGCAGGCTTTTGACATAAAGGAGTCCGGCTGTTTATAGCGAAGTTACAGGGCAGATTGGTAGCAAAGTAAATATTTTGCCATACAATTAAAAAAACTTCTCTGTGTGAGAGGGAAATGGGCTGCTGAATATTTAGACAGGGTTAGATATTGACATTTAAAATAAGGACTATTGTGAAAGTAGGTGAACCCCCTAAATGGAACAGCTTACTTATTTGGAGATATACCCTTGAGTAGAAAAATTAATTCTTAAAAAATTAGCCGGGCGTGGTAGCGCGTGCCTGTCATTCAGCTACTTGGAAAGCTGAGGTAGAAGGATCGCCGGAGTCCAGCAGGGATGTGTTGATATGTTGATGCAGGGATGGCCGTGAGCGTGCCACTGCACACCAGCCTGGGTGATGGAGTGAAACTCCAACTCAAAGAAAAAAGAAAAAAGAAAAATTAATTCTTGAAGTCTATAGAGATAACTATAATGTACCATTTCCGAAACTCATTGAATTATGAGACTCTTTTTTACAGACAGCATATTGATAGACTTTCAATAGGCACTTCTGAAATATAATTCATGCTGGAAAATGTGACATCACAGATGAATAAATCATTGTAAGAAATGATCAAAACTTGATTCATATGTTGAATATACAATAAACATTGACTAATGTCATAAAGATTAAGTTAAAATAAGACATGCTGCATAACATAAACTAGCAGTCTTCAGAGAGATGATGTACTATTCGATGCTGGTTTGCAACTGTTAGGGCTGAGGTTTGCTTCTCCAGAGCGCTTTCGGTAGGGAACACATGGATGCACCGCACTAAGTCAAACAGGGATCCCAAGATCAGCTTATTACCTGAGGCTTTGTATGATACAGCACGGCATAGACTTAAAACTCAAATGGAACATCCTCTTGTTCCTCATCTCTGGGAGCTGAGCCTGCTTCCCCGGGCGTACGTGGAGAAGCCGGAGAGTTATGAGCGGTCCCTCCCTCCTCTTCACCGCACACACCGCACCCAGTGTTGTGTTGGAGCCCAACACCGCCAACTCCGGGAGCCAGTCGTTAAATTTTCAGGAATACTGCAAGCCTGTTATATAAAATGCAACCAGTACCCAAAATGGAATTTTATAAACTTGAAACAAAGGAAATTATTATGAAGAACAAGACAATTTTACAACTCATCGCTTCTTGATTTTATATTACATTTTAATTATCACCTATACTCTTGAGGTTATTTATGTCCGTCGTATTTGGTGGAAGAGCTTTGTGATCAACCTTGTCTAGTTGGTAGCTTGAAATTGACTATGGTGGGAGTATTTATGCCTTGGGAAATTGGCTACCACTACAGACCCTTTTTAAATTTCTTACAGAGTTAGTGGTTAGATATCTACCAACACGGCTGAGCCTACCCCCGATATTGACACTGTGATTACCTCAGTTCTGTGGAGATAGTGAGTAACTGGGTAAGGGTCACATGGCTGGTTAGCCAGGGTGACTGGCCTGGATCCCTCACCGTAATGCTTTACTTTGTTGTCTCTTTACGTGATGAGAACAATGTTTCTACTTGTAGGACACTGGACCCGTGTACAAATAGGGTTCCAGGCAGTGGTAGACTGTGATAATTGCCTAATGGAGACACTGAAATAATTGACTAATTGACTCAAAAACACCGAGGTCTCTACCGAGCTAGACCCTGAGATCGGAGCTCCTTGTCCCTAAAAAGACTATAGACTGGAAACAGACACAGACAAGTCATCACGGATTTCATTTTTGTGTGACGAGTGATATGCCGGAACGAATGCAGGGTCTTCTGACCGTACATAATGGACGTACCTAGCCAAGTACCGAGATCCAGGCAGTCTTTCTGGAGAAAATGGCTTTGACTGCTAACCCAAAGAGCAAGCGTGCTTCAGCCGGACGAAGATGGAAGATAGCCAGTGGCGCCCTAAAGTGCCGAGGAGTCCAGGCACCACAGAAGGATCCTTGAGGGTCCACAGAAACCAGCAAAGGGGGCAGGACGCAGCCTGTGGTGGACAGTGGCGAGTTTCGCCAGCCATGCCTGGCCTCCCAGGACCATGCGGCAAGAAGACTTTAAACAGGAGAGTGACGGTGTCAGCTTCGTAGTTTCCAATTCATCTGAGGGCTATTTGGGGCCAGGACTAGAGACGGAGCCTCCATGCAGGGCGCTGGAGCATGGAGCCCAGGGAGGGAGGCAAGTCTTAAGTAAAGACAGTTTCTTCCGGTGGATTTTTTTGTTTTTGTTTTTTTCGCCTGGAGGGATACTGTTGAGAGCAGCACCAGGAGAGTGGTTGGGAGGCCTGACTGCAGTGAGCCGGACATGGAGTTGGAAGCGAGGAGGTGTTGACAGTCTCCAGAAGCATCTTCGCTGAGACGGCAGGACCGAGAAAGCATGAAGGTCACACGAGGCTGAAGGAAGGCGTCCACCCTTGCCACCCACCTAGAGGTGCCTTTGCTCTTCTTCTCGCTCCTGACGTCCCCAAGTCCCCCTCTGACTGCTTGATGTCCCAGGCTCAGGCTTCCTGGCGGCAGCCGCCCATCGTGCTCCCCCGCCCCGCCCCCAGCCGACCTGGGCTCCAGAATGTCCCCTCCTTTGACAGAACGCTGATCCCCTCAGCTCTCGATCCTCCTCGGAGTAGACACTTGTCGATCTTGGTGGAGTAATTGACGGATTGGCTGACTGAGTCACGGTGAGACGAGAATGACTTTTAGCGCTTTCAAATGAAAAGAGGCATTTGTTAGCTCAAAACGAATCTAATTTGAGAATGTGAGGGGCAAAGCTATTTGGAGAGTGGAAGCATTTATGATTTCTTTTTAGTCACTCTTGCCCACTCAGCCCGAGCTCTTCAGTTTTCCCAGAGCTGGATATGGAGGTGGGAAGGGGACATTTCCATCCACCCCTCTTCTCAGGCCCTTGTTTCCAGCTGGAGGAATCCAGAGGGTAGCTCACCTTCTTGCCCTTAAACCGGCTCCCTCTCTTTCTGAAGTGGCATACTGCTCACCAGACCCCTAAACTGAAACTCCCCTGTAGCCCTGAGCAACTCTCTCCGTGCAACCCTGCCACTCTGAGTTCTAGCCCTGACACTGCGCCTTTGCTCAGACGCTCATCTTTTCCGGGGCACTTCTTAGCTGTTCTTCAAGACACCACTCTCACGTCACTTCCTTGATGGAGGCTTTTGGATGCACGTAGGCAGACTGAGTTGTTTCACGTATTTCTCCAGTAGCTCTTAGACATTGTCAGGTAATTTGTCTGCTTGCAAGCCCGTCTCCTCTCTTAAATCCTGGGCTATATTGGTCTAGGCTCACCACAGTACCCGGTACATAAAAGAAGTAAATAACATCTGTAGAATGAATATTTATCCATGACTAAGGAGGACCCACTTTCTGGTGGGTTTCTGGAAAACGTCTCTGTATTTTAGGAAGACATGCTCCACGCCCTCCTCTGGACTGAAGCAGTTTAGTGACCTCCTCCGTCCCCTTTAGTGGCGACACTCTGTGGAAACCGAACTGTCTCGCCCGTGCCCCTTATTCATCCCTGTCTGCCATATATGTCTGAATCCCTCTCAGGAGAGCACACGTGAGTGCTATTTCAACATGAAACTGCTTTTGTTATACTCCCCTATAATTAGACTTTCTATATAATGGCACTTGCTAAATCGGGAACAGTTAGAGCAGGTGTGGGGGTGGGAAATAAGACTGATAGATTATATTCAGCTCAAAGTTTCAATCACTCTTGCGATCTGTTGCAGACGTGGCAGATGGTGGAATATTCTAAAGAGACTCATAGAAAGGAAAGCTCTGGAAGCAAGGCAAAACATGATCACACGTGACACGCAGTGGTCAGACGTGGACACGAGAAGACGTTCATTCATGCCACCGATATTTGTTTATTCTGTGGCTGCTTTAAATGTTGGGGATACTGCAGTGAATAGTACAGGCAAGACATCTGCCCTCAGGGAGTTTACGTTTTTTTTTTTTTTGAGTTGGCGTCTCACTCCATCGCCCAGACTGGAGTGCAGTGGTCGCTCCCGGCCACTGCAGCCTCGACCTGCTGGGCTCCGGCGATCCTTCCGCCTCAGCCTTCCGAGTAGCCGGAACTACAGACGTGCGCTACCATGCCCAGCTAATTTTTTTGATTTATTGTAGAGATGAGGTTTCGCCTGCCCAGGCGGGTCTCGAACCCGCGGGCTCAGGCAATCCACTCACTTCAGCCTCCCAAGGCGCGGGATGACAGGCTGAGCCACCGAGCCCGGCTTTACATTCTTGGGGGAGGAGGCTGACCACGAACTTAGGGGCATCCACGCTGACATCTGATGACAGAGGAGAGGCAACCATTCTATGTAAGTAAAATATATGGAATTTTAGATGTGCCAAGTGTTAGGAGAACAATAAAGCAGAGAAGGACAAAAGGGAATACCAGGGGTCTCTAATTTTAAACAGAGAAGCCAGGAAAAGCAACACTGAAATGGTGATATTTGGATGAAACTAGGAATGGCGAGGTAATGAGCCATGCAGGTACCCAGAGGT
>CAUYQG010004631.1:0-17334 GCA_963574415.1 Tarsius wallacei
CCCCGGGTGCCCAGGCGTCCGTGGCGTGGGCGGGGCCCTGGGTCGCCTCGCGGCGGCGAGCCCTGGGTGCCCGGGCGGCGGCGGCGTGCCTCGCACCGGCGGCCTCCGCAGCGTGGGCGGGGCCCCGGGTCGTCTCGGTGGCGGTGCCCGCAGCAGCGCGCCCCGGGTGCCCGGGCGGCGGCAGCGGCGCGCCTCGCGCTGGCAGCGTCCACGGCGTGGGCGGGGCCCCGGGTCGCCTCGGCAGTGGCGCCCGCAGCAGCACGCCCCGGGTCCCCAGGGCGGCAGCAGCAGCGCGCCTCGGGCCGGCTGCGCCCACGTCAGCGGCATGGGCGGGCCCCGGGTCGCCTCGGCGGCAGCGCCCGCAGCAGCGCGCCCCGGATCCCCGGGGCGGCGGCGGCGCTCCTCGGGTGGGCTGAGTTCGCGGCGCTGGCGGGCCCTGGGTCGCCTCGGAGGCGGTGCCCTGGGTCGCCGGCGGCAGCCCCGGGCTGCCGGCGGGGGCGGCGGCCGCTTTTACCTCAGGCCCGCTGTAATGCCTCTGCGGTGTCCGTGGACAAGTTCCGTGTGGAGAGCAGGCCCCCTGGGAGAGATCCGGAGTCTTTCTGTGTCCTCTTCTGCGGATGTCTCACAGACCACGCTGCCCGGTCGCCATCTTGGCCCGATCTCCGGCTAGTTTTTTGATTTATTGTAGAGACAAGGTCTCGCTATGTTGCTCAGGCTGGTCTTGAGTCTCTGAGCTCAGGCAATCTTCTTGCCCCCGCTTCCCAAAGTGCTGGGATTACAGGCTTGAGCCACCGCGCCCAGCTGGCAAAGACATTTTAGAAAGCATAAAATAGAGAGGCACGACCTATCAGATATCAAGACCAAATAGCTTAATGGAATAGAACTAAGAACTCATGTTCTATTCCAGAACAGACCTACACATATATAGTTACTTAATATTTAACAGACATGGTATTTCAAATTATTGGGAACGATATTCAGATAAAGATGCAAAGGCAAGTGGTTATCTATATTTTAAAAGGTAAATTAAATCTCTACCTTACTCTATACAAAAATAATGTGAAAAGTGAATTTTCAAAATAAAATATTTGACAATATCTTATCGACTCTGAGTTTTAGAAGTGCCACTTACACTGGACACAAAAGCACAAATCATAAATAAATATTTGGTAATTTGACACATATATAATATACCTGCTACATAATGTATACACACGTGCATACATGTATGTATGTATGTGTACTTCAGAATAGCAACATATACAAGGAACACATTGATAAAGTTAGCTGTGGACTGAAAGAACTGCAATGCATAAAGCAATGCATATTTGCAATGCTTAGAGTTGATAAAGAATTTACATCCTTTGAAACAATGAGAGGCAGAAGTGTCTGAAATCCTGCATCTTGGTTCTTGGGTCTGAATATTGTCTCCATCAGTTATTAACTGTGTGTGACCTTAGGCAAGCTATTTAACCTCTCCTAACCTCAATTTTTTAATTTTTAAAAACATGGATAACAATCTTGACAGTGTTGTGGGGTTATTGTGAAGATTACATCAGTTAATATGTGTGAAGCCCTAAGAATAATGTCTTGCATTTAGTTAACACCCCAAAATGTTTGCCATTTTTACGAATATTATCCAGAATATATAAAAATTACACTAAATTAATAAGACTAACAAATCAATAGAACAGGAATAGAGGAATTTTGTGTGGCTAATAAACATATAAAAAGATGTTCAATGTCCCCAGTAGTTACAAAAAATGCAAACTAAAGCAATAATGAGGTATAAGTTTATGCCCATTGGGTGACAAACATTTAGGAGTCTGACACTGCAAGTGTGTGAAACCACGTTAACTCTCATACACTGCTGATATGAGTGTAAATTTTCAAAATTGGTGTCACTATTTGAGAGAGGAATTTGGTGATATCTAGTAAATCTGAAAATACGTACCTTGCCACTCAGTGCTTCCGTTGCTGAGAATGTGCATAGAGAATTTCTTGCAAATATGCACAAGGACAAGTGTGTAAGAATACTTACTGAAGTCTCGTGTGTCACAGTGAAGAAATAGAGACAACCTAATTACCAGGAGGGGAACAGGTAAATAAATTTTATGTTCATATAATAAAATGAAATGCAGAATTTTTTTACTAAAATGAAGCAGTGCTACATTTATCTCAGAAATACATTTCAAAACTTAAATGTAGAATTTTTAAAAAAGCAAATTAAAGAAAGATATGAACAGTTTTGAGACATTTATATAAAAATTTAACACGCAAACCAATGTTATGTATCAAGTATGGATACATACATAAGTAGTAAAAGTAAGAAAGAGTTTATGAGAGTGTTAAACACCAAATTCAGCAGACTGGTTTTTTCTGAGAAGGGCAAGCAAGAAATGTGTCTGGATATGGGGACCTAAGAAGTTGGAAGTACATCTATAATTTTGTATTTCTTTGAAATAAAATGAAAAATTCTGAAACAAATCTGGCCAAGTGTGAATGTCTGTTCAAGCTGAGGGGAACGTGAGAACCGACATATTGTTTTGTACGCTTTCCCATGTGCTTGAAATGTTTCATAGAATGCAAAACAGAAAAGAAAAGAAAAGAAAAAAATAATATTTGAAATTCACACAAATATATGTGTATACAGACACCCTTGTTTTTTAAAGATAATTCTTTAAAATTTATAGCATATAAACTGAAATCTAAATGATGCAAATAGGTACTTTCAAATTTGGTATCTTTATAGTAATACTATGTAAAGCTCACATGGAGTTTCACATAACAACTAAGATGTTTAAGCATTTTTTTCTTGGTCATTATTCCTTTAAAGGTAATTAACCAATCTCACTAATCAGGTTGATCACAAACTAAAAGAAAATGTGTTTACTTTGCGATGGTCTTCAGACCTCCAGAACGGAGTCATCAGCCAAGTATGCTGTCTCTGAAGAAGATCAAGTTGAACACAGGATTAGAAACCTGCAGTATTTAATATTTCCAGGTTGAAACATGGGGAAAGAACTATAAAGAGAGCTGGGGTAAGAGAGGAGAGGTCTAGGCAACCTGAGAAGGGTGACAGACTAGTGAGATGACAGGAACACCATGCTGGCACCAGGTCCGGTCCCACCTTGACTTTTCTCTGTGTGTCCTATTTCTCTTTTTATCAATGGAAGGTTGGGCTGTGTGGACTCAACAGTTCCTCGAGGCTCTTGAATTCTGTGATTCCACAAACATAATATATGCTCCTTTCTTGTTCTCAAAGGGAGACATGTGGTACAGTTATATGCTCACCTTCAGTAGTATGCTGAATGTTCAGTGTATTTACATTTCTACTGAAGACTTTCCTCACTTCAGTCTGTTGTTAAGCACACACTCAGCCCAGGACACACATATATGATTCATTACATTAAATTCCTCTGTGATTTGTCCTTGGCTGACCTTGGGGTTCTTATAACCTTCCATTTTTCTGGGGGGTGGATAACAGTTGGTGTGACCTTAAAAAAATGGCTGCCAAGTGCACCTGCATTAGCTCTAACTGCTTAGTTCTTAGTGAGCTAGGATGTAAATTATGTGCATTTTTGAGAACTTAGCTCTATAAATAGACCCCAACTTATTTTACAGCCAAAGGTATTTTAGGATAAATGAAGTACATCTCTGAAGTTGTTAAAGAGGCTTTCTCTCTGCAATAAAAAACTAAAAATAAAACTTGTCTAACCAAATATTAGGATTACATTAGAAATGGGCCAACATGCCTAAAATTATATATATATGCATATATATAGGTATATATATGATAGTGATGATGACCCTTTTGTTCTGAGCTATTAGAAGTAAATGGCATATAAAGTAATTAAAATAACAGAATTCTGGGAAATGATGGAATGAGAAATTAAAAGCTGTGATATAATTTTACATTCTTGTGGAAATACATTGATCATAATTAGCACATAAGCTAAATCAGAACGAATGGGTAGATTCTAAAGCACACACGTAATATTGTAGGTTATGGATAATGTCTTTTCTTTTTGTTTAATGGATATATGATTGGTTCTCAAATGCTGTTCAACTGGTAATGGAAACGGGTTTCCCTTAAAAGCCCTTTGTCTAAGCTTTCATAGCACCAAGACATTACGGTTTTCTTTAAACATGATGTGGACACAATGTATGTGCTGTCAACTTAAACAGGTACTAGAATAGACAGCTCCGGGGTGAAGGGCAAAGTTCAAACAATCAGAAGTGGCCATCTATTGCAGAGATCATCAAACAGGCATGCCATCAATGGACTCAGGCGAGAATGTTAGAAATTAATCAGCTCAGCTCTCAGTGTTTAGCCAGGCTGATTATATATGCCCTGGAATGTGAGCATGCGATGACAGGCCTGAGAAACTAAAGTAATAGGAGTCCATTCCCAACAAAGGCTGGGAAGACAGATCAATTTGCAATATTCTTTTCTGCACCCATGCAACAAAGCAGAAACATGAAAGCACAACATTAAGGGATGCTCCCTATGAACTGGACAAATCAATAAACATCAGTGGTAGAGAAAAAAAGTTTCTCATTCTCTTGAGTACCCTGAGGGCTTTTCCATCTCAGGGAAGTGATGAGTGGTGGTGGCCTCTGTCATGTTCTCTTCACCTACATGGTGTCATCTCCTGCTGTCTCAAGGTGAACACCGCTAAGCGCCAGCTGAAGGACAATTCTGTGGGAGTGTTTAAGGAAATGATTGCCTCTTGTTAGAAAGAGATGTGCTGTGCTGTGCTGGCCGGGATGCAGATGGACAACTGTGTCTGTGGCCTTAGGGGCAAACGTATTGAAGGGAGGGTCAAACAAAGGAAGATCGTGGGTCTCCCTTGTTCCTCAAGTATACCAAACATACCCGGTGAGTGTTCACTACTGCCACGGTTTGAAAGGCTGCACACTAAGAGGGCCCTCTTTATTTTCCTGGACTTGCATCATCAGTGGAGAGCTGGAAAAATAGTAAGCAGACAAAGAGTAGCCAGGAAGCAATTTAGAGATAGAATAATATGCTTAAGTCTAAGGCAGACTATTAATAGCATGATTCCAGCTTAATGTGACAGAGGCCCAGATCTCCATGTGTGTGTGTGAGCATGTGCAAGAGCTTGCATGCTTGTGTGCTTGAATGTGTATGTGTGTGTGTCCACGCATGTACATATATCTAGGGATGAGAAGAAAGAGGCTGTCAGGGTAAGCACTTTCTGAAACTTATGAGACTGTCAGACCAATTCTTTTCTCTTCTAAATCATTTCCCGTAAAACAAGGAGATGATTATCTGACTGCTAGAGGAAAGCAGGGGTATTATATTTCATTTGGGGGGAATGTAGATTTATGGCAGATGGAATGGTTTTTTTTTTGTTGTTGTTGTTGTTTTTTAAACCAACAACCCGGTAATGACAGAGTTCAAAGCGTGAGTTGAAGCACTCGCCTATGTTTTGCATTTTAAGCTGATGGATTTTACAGACATTTGTCTTGGTCTTAGGGGCTGTGCCAGTGAACGGACTCTTGCTCAAGGAGCACAAGGAAGGAGAAAGAAGCCATCTTGTAGCTATTTAATAAAAGTGCGCTTTTCCAGTACTTGCCCAAGGTGTTCTGCGATTAGAGACATCTGTGTATTAAGAAAATGGTTAAAACAGATTTTGCAAAGGCAGAGGCGATGAATTCATTGACCGGTAGTAGCAGAGCATCTATTTTGTGTAAGATGATGTGCCAAGCCCAGGGATGAAACAATGAGATACCAGGCTCCTGCCTTCAGGAAACTCACAGTCAGTGGTGAGGGAGGGTAAGGAAGAAACCCCTCCACTGTTAGGTGGTATTTCTTAACAGAGGCTCACACTAGGTACCATGGGAACACAGAGGAGGAAGGGTTAAGCCTTCCTGGGTGATTGGGGGAGTGGGTTTTGAAGAAGCCCTCACTGGGGGAATCAGAGGAAATGGGAAATTCTACCAGGATGGCCTCGGAGAGTAGCGTGCCTCTGAGGATCCATGAGTGTCTTGGGTAGACTGAGTTGTGGTGCACATTGACAAGAGGTGGAGTATGGAGAGTGGGAGAGTAAGTTCAGGTTTTGACGTTTTGAATTTTGATAGAGGTGGAAATGTGCTGCAAAGAGAGAGAGAAAATTACTTTTGTTGGGAGAAATTAAGCTTCTTACCAAAAGAAAAGGTATTCATCTTTTGTCTTTTTTTAATGATAGGAAAAAAAATTCCTTTTAATAAAACTTCCATTCACAAGATGAGAATCATAAAAATGTGATGTCTGCTTCAGGTGAGTGTCCCCCCTTCCCTCAACAGTTCTTCACTTTGAAAGAGCGGGTTTTCAGATCTCTGCTTGTGTTGGCCTAGGCCCTGAATTCTGCTGGCTTATCAGAGTTCTGCTCAAGGCCTGACATAGAGAGCCTGCGCATTCCCGAAGTTTGGGCTGATTGTCAGAGAGTGCAGGGACAACTCCCCCCAAGTGCTTTATTTGCACGCTCTGGATTACACTCCGGTTAACAGCCGCATTGCACTGTTTGCTCCTCTTTTTTTTTTTGAGCTGGAGTCTCACTCTGTCGCCCAGACTGGAGTGCAGTGGCTGCTCCTGGCCACTGCAGCCTCGACCTGCTGGGCTCCCGCGATCCTTCCGCCTCAGCCTTCCGAGTAGCTGGAACTACAGGCATGCACCACCACGCCCGGCTAATTTTTTGGTTTATTGTAGAGATGAGGTCTTGCCAAGTTGCCCAGGCGGGTCTCGAATCCACGGGCTCAGGCAATCCACTCACCTCAGCCTCCCAAAGCGTGGGATTGCAGGCTGAGCCACCGAGCCCGGCTCTGTTTGCTCCTCTTAAACCTACAGGAATTAAACCTTCCAGGTCTTCTATATGTCTACAGCAAGAAGCCACTTCTCTGTCTTTACAAGGAACTTAGATAAGAGCTTAATCCTTTAAGTTTTTATCATAGTTTTCTTTTTGAATCTTGATTTGTCCACCACAACATGACAAATCATGTTGCATGTAAAAAGAGTGTATAATGAAAATGTTTTCATTTTACCAAGGTTGGAAGGAAAAATAAAAAAAACCCCACAACTTTCCTAACAAACTATCTCAATTTCCTGCTATTTTGTCTTAGTTCACTTGCAGAAAAAATACAGCTGTGCAATCACAAAATAGACAAAATTTTGTTTTCTGGTTTTAAGGTAGCACATTTTAAGTCTTTTTTAGATTGCAACAATCTTTAAAAATGTAAAACAGTTGTACAGCATTTTATAATGGGGTTACACCATAACATACTTTATCATCATTCTATTGTTGGACAATCAGGTGGTTTTCTATACTTAACCATTATAAAAATGCAGCAACAATAATGTGTTTTACATATTTTCTATTTCTTCTTATATATTATTTTCCCAGGGTAAATTCCTAGTGTAAATTATAGAGGTCAAATTACAAGGTCAAAGATAAGCAGTGTTTTTATAGTTGTTGAAATACAATGCTAACCACTTCCTAAAACCAATGCTATTTTACTATAAATGTGACAAACTTTCTAGGTCTTCATCTATATTAGTGACAGCAGAGCCCAAACTAGTTATTGGTTATTGAACCAATGATTGCAAATTCAAGTCAATGGGATGTCATTCTGCCTTTATTTCTCCATGTGGTGCTACAAATAGGAGAGTATTTGTGGGATACCTAATGCCAGAATCTTGTCCACTGCCATATTCCCAGCTCCCAGTCCACAGTGAAGTCACAACAAATGTAGTTAGATGAATAAAATGCCTTCTGAATTTTGTGACAGCCTTCTGACATACTATTCATTGACTTCATTAAAAAAGAAAGAATCCTCTCTTTGGAATATGATATATTATGTATGGTCACAAACTGATTTGTTAGAACAGGGAGCCTCTAGTGAATATCTGGCATGAAATGAGGACTAATGGCTCCAAGAAAGAAGGTGTCTCTAAGTAAAACTGGGACTGGACAGTGCCGATGCATCTGGTCTGTGCTGCCTGAGAGCCCAGGAACGCGTCAACCTGGAGTGACCACGTCTGTGCTCTCACCTGGAAGACGCTGGCATCTGGCCTCCAGTGTTTTCAGTGGTGTCCCCTGGTTTGTGTCTTTTTAGAAAGTAAATTATGGCAAAGTTGCAAAATAAAGGTTTATATCTCTAGTTTGTAAAAAAAAAGAAAGAAAGAATTGATGTAGAATTATTTGTTATTGGTGAATCCTTTAGGCTCCAAGTTTTAAACACTTTCTTTCTTAAGGACTCTTTTATTGTCATTTAGTAACATATTTTATTTTTAAATTATAAGGCATTGTAAGTGAAATTACCTATCTATAACCCCCAAATATTTACTTAAATTGGAAGCAAAAAAAGCAATTTCCAATATTTACATCCTGGATTACAGTACACTTTTAAAAAAAACTTAACTACATGTTCTGCATGATTTTAGCAGTTCTACCTCATATTTTTATACACATTACCCACTCATTCATCCATTCATTCAATGTTTTCTGAAGTCCTCCTATGTACAAGATACTTGGGATATCGTTTAGGTAGGCAATAAGGGAACAGAATGTGCAAAGTGCTGAACTCTAGTACCAGAGCGAGTATACTACAAGTGAGAACATGAGGCGTCAAATGAAATTAAGGATGATGGGTTACAAAGAGTGAATACAAGTTGAAGAACATGAAGTATTTTGGTTTCTACTGGATGGGCAGTAGAAAGTCACTTGAAGTAAGGGAGTCTGTCCTGAGCAGATGGGTCACCACAAAGGGAGCAATCTTGTATGTTTTGGTTTATACTGAACATTGGTAGCAATTCACACATGATTCCCTTTGTAATGAAAAATGGACAAATCAGTGCATTTGAGAAGGAATAAACTCTATTCTGAGCTTATTCTTGCCTTCTTGATATTTCTTCAATTTCATCCAAATGTATCACCAACTTAAGGAGGCTTTAAACTGGGTTTTGTACTTGGAAGTCCTGAGCTAGTGATTTCCACATTCCCTGTTCCAGAGTGGGGGAACCGGCTCTAAAAGGAAGCTGTCCCTCTGTAAAATCAGCCTCTGGCCAACATTCCATGACCCAGCTAATCCAAGGCTGTGAACTTCTTTGAAACACTTGGCTTTGTTCTGGGACCTGAGTTCCACATTCTCAGTAACATTTCTACTGTTGGGCCCTGGAAGAAAACTGTAGCTACATGGTGTGAGGAGGCGTGTAGGAGAAGAAGGTATGGGGGCATCTCCTTTTTTGGTTCTTCAGAGACTTCCCATATTTGCCAGAATAAATTCGTATTTACCATCATGCCTGGCCAGCCTGTCTACAGAGATCACCGTAGAATGTAACCACTCCTTTGAAATCTTTTCCTTGAAATCCTCCTCCTCTCTCTTTTTTAATGTATTTGTTTCCATGCATGCTTTGATTGATTTGGCTGGCCGCTGCTAGATCCGAGAGTACCTTGGTAATATTAATACCAAGAGCTAAGTTCTTCACTGTTAGTTGGGTAACAACCAGTTGCAAATTAGAGGACTTGTTTATATCTGAATATGTAGGTTTATACTAACAACAATTAAAACAACTGCCATTCCTTCTCTTCATCCTGCGATTAGTTGAGTGCCTACAATGTGCCAAATACTGTGCTAGATGCCTTGCAAATATTTTCTCTAATCTTGACAATGACCCTATGAGGTAGGCAAGATATTTCACCTCATATTGCTGTCATCCACTGTGTCAGTAGGCTCCTAGCAGAAAACAGATGGCCCACTCAAATTAGGATAATTTGCAAAGAGTATAATAAAGGGACGATTTACAAAAGTATGGTTACAGGAAGGAAAATCCCAAACCTAGTGTGCCTGGGGCTAGTAATAATGATGAAGCTTCTTTGCTACAAGCCTGAGACTGAAGAGGAAGAGGATACGGTGGCTTGAGAAGGTTGTTTGAGGATGCTGTCAACAGGAATTGAGTCCTTCTGTTGAGGGATGAGGCTAGTCTATGGTAATCCTGCAACAATGGAGCAAGGGGAATAAATATTCCAAGGTCATCCTTCTACTTCCCTCCAGTCATCCAATGGGAAGCCAGAGGGCAAGAGAGCTTGTTCACGTGTTCCATACAGTGCAAGGTGGAGAAGGATAATGGGAGAAGGGGCAAATGGAAAGTATCTAGTACATCTGACAAACTCACTGATGGATTTAGTATTTAGCTCATGGCTGTCCTTTCTTGGTGATTGTAATTTCAGTACAGTAAGTCCCCAACATATGAACAAGTTCCATTCTGAAAGCATGTTTGTAAGTCTGATTTGTTGTAAGCCCAGCAAAGTTAGCCTAGGTACCAATTAACACAATCAGCTATTTAGTACTGTATGTATTTAACGGTATTCAGGTATTTGATTCCTGAACATTGTGACCTCTGTTGTCTTATCTCTTTGCCTCCAAAATATTTATTTCCTCCCAATGCCTTTACCAGCTCCCATGATTACACAGTGACCTTATTATCACCACTGTCCCTACAATCATTGAGACTTCAAGGCCAAGGATATGTCTTCCTTTTCACCGATTCTGTCTTCGTGTTATGTTTTCTGCCATTTCCAAGTATGATTCCCCCATTTGTCATTAAGATCACTCCCCGCTTGCTTACATCCCTGACTCCTTTGCTCCTCCCTGACCTTGTGGGCTTTCTGGTAAAACCCATCTCTGGTTAACACCATCCACCTGTCTCCCTTATGTCTTCACTTGAGAAGCTAAATGCTGTTGAAGAAAATGTATGATTGGGTCAACTCATCTTATTAAAATTAGGACCACAAATCTCAGATGTACTCTCATCCACCCAGCATTCCTACTGCATTTTCCTAGCAGAAAATACTTTCTGTCCCTCCAAGTTACTATTTAACACCTCTCTTCTCAATTCTCTCATGTTTTCTCTTCCCGGTTTACTTCCAGTGAAGGCTTTCATTGTACTTCCCCATTAAACTACTCCATACTTCCCATCACCCAAATCTTCCATGCTATCTCACACCTTACATCGTCCCTCTTGTTACAGGAAAAGTCCTGTACTTATTTAAATCCAATCCATCCACTTGTGTTCTAGATTCTATCCACACCCTTTCTCAAGGAATTTGTGCTACACAAAGCTGGATCACTTTCAGGAGCTTCTAAACATGTTTTAGTATTTTCCATCTTAACATAAGCTCATGCGTCCCACATCTGCCTCATTTCTCTGCTCATCTTTGCAACAAAGTATCTTGATATTGTTGTCTATAGTTTCTCTGTCTACTTCCTCACCTCACATTCTCTCCTAATCGACTCCAATTTTACTTTTCCACTTAAGTGATTCTTATCGAGTTCATCAGTGACCTTTAGATTTTTTAAAATTCTAGATATGCGGGGGTACAATGAGATTTCCAAATCTAGTGGTTAGTTCTTTGTCATCATCTTATTGGCTCTCTCAGCAGCATTTGAACAACTGACCCCCCTCCTCTGAGAACAGTTTTTTTCTTTTTTTAAAATGTCATTGTATTTTAAAGATGTGGGGTACAATTCAGGCAACGTTTTTTTCCCATATCTTTTCCATGACAGTTGCTTTCTGGTTTCGCTCCTGCCTCACTGGCAGCTCAGTCTTAACTTCCTTTACTGGCTCTTTGCCCTTTGCCTGACCTCCTGAGGAATGGTTTGACTCAGGCCTTTCATTCCTCTCTGCATATTATCTACTCCAGCTAGATAATCTCATCAGTTATACAATGAGAGTTCTGGAATTTTTTATCTCTAGCTCAGATCACTCCCTTGAACTTGCATATTCAACAGCTACTTGACGTTTCTACTAGTTGACTAGTAGGTGTCTGTGAGAGACACTGTAGGGAGGTCTCCCAAACACATGAACTCATGCTGAGACTGCACATTCCAGCCTTTTGTACCAATAGGTGTGACCATATGACAGATTTCTAGTCATGGCATATGAGCAGAAGTGATGTGCACCACTTCTAGGCTTGGCCCATTACAACTTTCCTATGAGTGGTTTCCCATACTCCTTGCCTTATGTAGACTAATGCTGATGAGCACAGAGACTTTTGAACCAAATGTTGAAGATGGAGGGGACACCACATAGAAGGAACTTGGGTCCCTGAATCATCATTTGCAGAAGAGTTGTCCACCTATCAGGAAGAATGAATTTGGATTTCAAATCTTAGTGTATTGAACGATTGGATTTTGTGTTTGTCTGTAAGAGCAGCTGAAATTACCTAAACGAATAAGGTGAAGCATCTTAACCTTAACTTGCCCCAGCAGAACTTTTGGGCCCCTTTATCCCAACCCTGCCTCTATCCTAGTCTTGCTCATATCAGCAAAAGCGGCCACCATTCATCAGCTTCTCGGCACTAGAAGAATGCCTAGCACATATTAGATGCTCCTCAATACTTGTTGAATCAATGCATCTGGTCCTTGGTTCACTTCTTTCTCTCTCTGCCATTGAATCCATCAGTGAGCACTGTGTGCTCTATTTCACAACATACACCTACTACTCTCCACCTCTATTATGACCATTTTGGATCAAACTTATGTAGTCCATCACTGGCATTATTGCAGGAGTCCTAACCAGTCCCAACTGTTTTCTCTCACTCTTCAGTTCAATCCTCTCACAGAAGCTAGATTGAGCTTTCAAAAAATATAAATTCGATCATGTCATTCTCATAGTTCAAGTCCTCTAGTGGTTTTCCATTACATTTGGAAAAAATCCCAATCCTAATTCCTGTCTAAAGGCCCCATTGTGACAATGGCTGCGACTTCCCTCTCTGACTTCTTTTAATCCACTCACTCTTTGTCCTAAAGCTCTGGCCAAATTGGCCTTCTTTCTGCTCATGAACACATCACGCATGCTCCTGCCATAGGGCTTTTGTTCTGGCTGTTCCCTCTGCCCGAAGGATTCTTCTTTGCCTTCCCCAAGGCCAGCTTCTTCTTGTCCTTCAGTTCTCCCTTAAATGTGGTCTCCTCAGAGAAGTCTTCTCTGGTCACCCAACATAAGGAAGCCCTGCACTCGCTCCCTTTCACAGCATCCTGTTTAATCTTTATCACCACACTTAGAACGACTTCACGCTTTCCGGAGCGTGTGTTTTATTTTCTTCCTTCTGTCCCCACAAGAGACTTTGCTTATCTTGTTCAGCACTATATTCTCATCACTAAGATCAGTATCTGGCTTTTAGTACATGCCTAATAGGTGGGTCAAGAAAATTAAGAAATATATTCAAGTGTATATAAGTTGAAACATAGGGTCGTACATGACTAGGTTAGGCTTGTTGCCAAGATGAGTACTCTTATAAATATTACACAGTAATACTTCTATTTTAGAAAATTTAGAAGATACAGACAAGCAAAAAAGTAATTAATTAAAAGTAGTAACCCTGAGCTAAGACTCATTGACCTTTTGATATATTTTTTCTTTCTAATTATTTATATGCACTTCAAACAAAAGTGGCATCATTTTCTCAGAGTGGAATATCAGACATGTCTTTTCGTACAATATTATCAGTTTTGCTCAACAAGGTCTTCTTAGAGGGCACTGTAACCCAGCTCCAAGTTTGGTGGTGAGTGGTTTCTTTGGAAAGTTTCTCTGTGTCTGCCAAGTGGAAGCAGCCTCTGGTCATGGTATTGCACCTCTGCAGGCATCGGATAATGCCAATTTATCACTGCCATTGTCCTGGGGGTGGTGTTGAAAGTCAAGTAATGTTATGCTCTCTGTGGTTAACTTTTTTGTTCTTAAAGCTAAAAAGTGAGAGACCTATTGCAGAATTCTGTGACCCAGCTGCTTCAGTGGTGACAGGCTAATGTCTCCCAGAGTGACTGTAGCAGCTTGCAGATTGGCAGTAATGAAGCTGACCTCCATTACATGTAATAAAAATAGGACTCTTAATAAAAACCTAAACAAGAGAAAGCAGTAAGGGCTGCTTTCTTTTTGCCTTAGGTCCTGGCAAATTGTCATGTAGTTACTGAAGCCCTAAAAGACAAATCATTCAGTTATGGTTCAGTTACAATTTACTTTTCAAATGCTGTACATTAATGAAATAATTATACTAATATAAGATACAAGACCGGAGGAACAGAAAAAGGGCAAATAACATCAAACTGAATACCTTAGAAGTAAAAAAAACGTGGTGTATTTGGTAGATTTTTTTTTTTATATTTTGACTCTGATTTTGGTCAAAGGATAGCCTTTGTACATTAACAATACTAGTGAATCAGTCTCTTGGTTCATGTTGCTATGTACTCAGATGCTATAGATAAATCTTACTAAAAACTTCTTCCTCAAGAGGCTTTTCTGCAAGACATGGTGTGGTGGGCTGAACTCTGTCCCCCCAAAGATGTCTACATCCTAATTCCTGGAACTTGTGCATATGTTACTTTACAGGACAAAAAGGCCTGCAGGCATGATTAAATTAAGGATATTGAGATGAGGGGATTATACTGGATTAGCAGAATAGGCCTACTTTAATATAGTGGGTCCTTGTGAGAGAAAACCAGAAAGACCAGTGACAGAGAAGAAACACAGATGGAAGCAGAAGTCAGAGAGAATATGCTATGCTCTACACTGCTTTGAAGAGGAGGAAGGGGTCCTAAGCCAAGTAATTTAGGTGCTTTTGGAAGGCAGAGGAGGCAAGCAAGTAAGCAGATTCTTCCCTGATGCCTTTAGATGGGATGCATCCCACTTTAGACTTCTGGTCTCCAGAATTGTAGGATAATACATTTATGTTGTTTTGAGCAACAAAGATGCAGTGCTTTGTTACAGCAGGTATGGGAAACTAATACATGTGGTAAATTTACAATTCAGGGGAGACTCTAGGCCAGGATGCGTGTCAACTCAATTGATAGGTCATACCTAGGACTCTGGGTTGAGAATGATTCTGATGCTGAGTCTGGTCTGTGAGGAGAATTTCCACAACCAGTCAGCAATGACTGCTGTAGGTACAGGATGTGCCCCTGTGCCTCAGACCTAACTGTTTTTGAGGTGTGTGGCAATATAACCTGCAAAGCCCAGCAACTGGCTATTCCAGCTCTGAAAGATGAGCTCCAAACTCGATGCTGATTGAGATGGAGATGCTCAAGGTATGTGGGTATCAGTGAGCAAAGAAGTTGAGTCTTCTTGAAAGGGAAACATTGTTGGCTTTACCCTTATTCCAATGACCCAAACTTCTGAGAGTTTATGAAACTTTCAACTCTCTGGCCTAAGAAACACAAACTAACCAAAAGCTATTTTGAGACGAAGTATGAAAAAAATTGCCCATTTTTTTAAACATAGAAATTAGGACATTTTGCTTGAAAAAATAGAGCCACAGAATGCTTAGTAAAACCAGATAGATATCCTCTCGTTTACCCTCCTTTTGTTTACTCTTAACTGTATCCCCTTTCCCTTGCACCTCTGTTCAGGAACATTAATACACAGCACCCTTATTAAGGGAACTAGAGGCCCCTGGGAACAGTCGTACAAACCTGAAGATGAATCCTGATGAGTTTTGAGGACTGTCTTGGCAAGTTAGAACCAAGACCTGTTGTTTGTTATTAACAGCCTGGATACTATTATCCATCCTCTTCTTTCCATGGTACAACTACTATCTGTGAACTCACAGAGGACCTCCTTAGCAGCTGCAGGACATAATTACCACATTCCAGAATACCTTTTAGGCATTTGGATCTATGGCTACCTCTTTGGATTGCTCCCCTGCTAACTAATATGTTACTGGCTTGACACAATTGACAGCTGGCTGTGCCGGTGGCAAAAGGACTGCCTCTGGGGTTGTCTCAAAATGAGGTTAATGATGGGCTAGACGAGCTCTCTGGGTTTCTTAGACATCATCTACCTGGGAGCAGAATGTGTGTGAGGCTCTGGTGTGATGACAGGGGGGTCTCGCCACACAGTCAGATGTACCAAATGGGCCAATTATTCTTCTAGGCGGGTCGTGGGGATTGTTTTGCTAATTTTGAATGTAATTAAAAAAAGCAAAGCAAAACAAAACTAGACCATTCTTGCAACCACAGAAGGCCCAGGAGCGAAAGGATTCAGAGAGAGCAAAGTTTCATTTTCTCCTGGGGGTGGGGGCTCTCTTCAGCTCGCTCCCTCTCCCATGTTCCCACACATGATTAGGACAAGCCACAGGGTGATGAGGTTGGGGCCGACTGAAAGGACTCTTCGTGATTGTTAAGCTTAACCCACACAATTTACAGACAAGGAAGCAAAGGCCCTGCTGGGGAAAATGCTTTCTCTGGGTTACTGAACTTGTTAGCATAGGAGTCAAAACCAGGACTTACCTCTTCCAAATTCTAGTTGAGGAGGGAGAAATCAAGAGGATCAGCCAACTGCCCATTGGATTAGAAGATTCTCACCCCAATATCAAGCTTCTTGTGGGCAAGAATTACGTTTGCTCTTGTCTGCACTCCTAGCACCTGGTACCTGGACAATAGGAAGTGCTCAGTGAATATTTGTTGATTGGATCAACAAATGGCTAAATGAATGCTCCACGAATAGATCAGGGAGGCTAGAGAGTTGAAAGTTTCATCAACTTCCAGAAGCCAGACTAATCTTCTGAAGCAGGAGATTGGCTTATTCTTTATTGCCATATTTTTTCTTAACCTTCATCAACTTTGCAACTATATATATTTTTTTCTTTTTTAAGATTTATATTTAAAAATTTTTTTTTTAGGTATACAAATGTTTATTATGCAAGTATCCTTTCTGATGAGGTGTGCTTTGTGGAAGGGATTAGAAGATTCTCAGCCCTTTAGAACTGCACTGTCCAATAAAGTAGACAATAGCTATGTGTGAACTAAGTCGAAATGTGGCTAATTTGAATTGAGTTGTGCTATAAATGGAATAGACACTCAATTTCAAATCAGTACAAAAAAGGAATGTAAAATATCTTACTGATAATTTTTGAAATGTTGGTTACATGTTGAAATAATAATGTTTCCATTACTGCCAATTCTGCTTTCCCACCCCCCTCCCGGCAGTTTCCTGCTACTGCCAATACTTTTCTTATAGTATTGCGATAACTGTTCAAGGTCTGCTATGAGGAGAACATGTAATATTCAGTTATTTGTTTCTGTAAAAGATCACTCGGTATTACAGACTCTAAGTCCTTCCAGGTTGCTGTGAAGTTCATGGTTTTGCCCTTCTTTATGGTTGCGTAATATTCCATTGTGTATATGTACCACATTTTTTAAATTCAGTCCTCTTTTGATGGGCAGCATGGTTGTTTCCATGTTCTTGCTACTGTGAACAATGCAACCTTGCAACTATACTAAAGATATCTCATGGAGTTCACATTTAACATCTGACTTTTGCTTTAGAGTTGCACTGTCCAATAA
>CAUYQG010004636.1:0-17325 GCA_963574415.1 Tarsius wallacei
GTAGTTCCAGCTACTTGGAAGGCTGAGGCGGAAGGATCGCCGGAGCCCAGCAGGTCGAGGCTGCGGTGGCCGGGAGCGGCCACTGCACTCCAGTCTGGGCGACAGAGTGAGACTCCAACTCAAAAAAACAAAAAACAAAAAACAAAAAAAAAAAGAAAAAAAAGAGTAAAGACATGTTGAGTGCTTGCTCTGTGGCAAGCCCTTTCAGACCCTTTACATGTGTGAACTCATTTAATCCTCACAGCAATACCATGGGATCCATACTGCTGTCCCTCCCCCCATTTTGCATTTGGTGAGACTATACACAGGTAAGTTAAACAAGGAGTGCAAGTTTACCCAGGCAGGAGGTGGGGGAGCTGGTGAACCCAGGTGGTCTGGCTCCAAAGCCTTTGCTCTGAAGTACTGTACTGTCTCGTGGCATAACATTGAAACCACATTGTTAAGCAGTCATTCAAGTGTTTTTGGTGTCTACTAAGTCCTATACTCCGTTCTACTACTGGGAAAATATCAAAGAGAGACAGACTGGGTCCCTGCTTAAATGGAGCTTGTGTTCTTTTTTTTTTTTTTGATTCGGAGTCTCACTCTGTCGCCCAGGCTGGAGTGCATTGGCACACTCACAGCCACCGCAGCCTTGACCTGCTGGGCTCAGGCGATCCTTCCACCTCAGCCTTCCAAGTAGCTGGAACTATAGGCACACACCACCATGCCTGGCTAATTTTTGTGATTTATTGTAGAGACGAGGTCTCGCCAGGTTGCCCAGGCGGGTCTCGAACCTGCGGGCTCAGGCAATTCACTCACCTCAGCCTCCCAAAGCACGGGATTACAGGCTGAGCCACCGAGCCCGGCTGAAGCTTATGTTCTAATAGGGAGAGAAAAAAATATGCAGGTAACAGCTAAGAAAGTTTCAGTAAGTATTAAGTCCTCTGAAGAAAAAACTGCAAAACAAGGTAGTGACTAGTGTGTGTATTGAGATGGGTGTTATTACTTCAGATGAGATAGTCAGGGAAGACTCTGAGAAGATGGCATCACCTGAATTCAGAAAGATGTGGAGTTAGCCATATGAATATGGAGCAGAGGGAACAGCAAGTGCAAAGTCCCTGAGGTGGGAATGAGCTTGGCATATTCAAGGACAATAAACAAGACCAGTGTGGCTATAGCAGAGTGGATGAGGAAGAGATTTGTAAAAGACAAAGTCCAAGAAGTAGCCAGGGGCTAGATTGCTTATGGCCTGATTGGCCTGATAAGGATTTTGGATTTTATTCTAATTGCACAGGGAGAAGTTGAACAGTTTTCTGATTGTGATTTGCTGGGAAAGAGTGTGATCTGATTTGCACGTTAAAAGGTAAGTCTGGCTGCTCTGTGGAGAATGGATTGTAAAGGAATAACAAGGCTGTGGAATGTGGAAGCAGGAAAATATTTAACAGGATGTTCTGCCTGGAACCAGGGCCTGGAGCTCAGAAGTTTTGGACCAGTTAATGCTAGCTGTCTCTCAGCCTGAGGGCGCCCCCCACCCACCCCAGTTTATCTTACCACATTCACTAGTTTACATAGAGAGGAGGATCTTACTGTGGAAAAAGGGATAGAGGAATGATTACACTGCGCCCCAGGGTCCTAGCTTATTAGATCAGGGGCGGGCCAACTGGACCAACCAGACTCCTCCCAGGAATTTCAGCTGGCAGCTCGGTCTTAGCTGGGTACACTTGAACTGTGTACATTTGAACAGGGAAATACAACAGCCTTGTTAGGGCGTATGCACAAAATAAATATTTGTTGTATGAATGGGTGCTCTACAGAACAGAGAAGATCAGTCTGCAGAGACAGAGAAACAAGGTGATGTAGGAGGGGAACCAGACAAGGAAGAGAGAGAGAGGGGCTCCTGCTGGCCTCCCAGCTCCTGGTTTCTGACTCCCGAGGCCCAGCCTGCTCCCTTGGGTTCCTGAGGTACCTCTGTTTCCTTATAAGACGCCCCCGTTTTTTTCCTCAGTGGGTTTATTTCATGTGAACTCCAAGCACCCTTGTTCTTGGGTGTGCATTTTCGCAACCCCTGCCCTTCATGACCATATTGCTCTCGTTTGTGGCTGGTGGTGCCTTTGCTTCCTGCAGCCTCACCAACCTGGGGTTTTGTTACCAGTTTTTGTTTTTTCTCGTTTTATGGGCCCGTACGTTTATCTTAAAGGTAATTGAATTTGCATTTTATTTACTAGTCAGACTATCATTTTCTTGAGAAAACTTTATTTTTACATTTTATTCTTATATACTTAGCTCAGTTATCTGGATTATAAACACATATTTGGGTCTCTTGGTTTTGTCTTTTTAGAGACGCGGTCTCAGTCTGTTGCCCAAGCTGGAGTTACAGTGGTGAGATCTTTGGCTTACTGCAGCCTCAAACTTCTGGGCTTAAACGATCCTCCTACCTTGGCCTCCTAAGTATCTAGGACTACCACCATGCCGGCTAATTTAAAAATAAACTTTTTTTGGAGACAGAATCTCGCTATGTTGCCCAGGCCTGTCTAAATTCCTGGTCTTAAGTAGTGCTTCCACCACAGCCTCCCAACGTGCTGTGCTGAGATTACAGGCGTGAGCCACTGTACCTGGCCTGTTTTTTTTTTTTTTTGACACACATTTTCCCACATTCTTTTCTTTTTGTATTCTAAAGAAGATAAAATCTAATACATTCATTAAACATCTTTGAGTTTCTGTTGTGTATTCAGCCCTGAGTAAATAAAGATGAGCATGTCAGGGGTCCTCTTCTTTCACTCTGCCCGCCCTGTAGAGGTTGGTTTCCCTGGGCCTCCTCTCAGGCTCGCCAGGATGCCCTCCCTCCCTGAATGATCTCATCAGCTCACAGGCCTTAGCTGCCACCTGTTCTGCAGGAAGAGCAGGATTTGTTTTTTTAATTGATATGTGGCTTTTACCCCATGCACTTTGTATTCAGTGCTTGAGTGTTCAGTTTGCCCCTTGGGAAACTCCACTGAGATATTTCCGTGACTGTTAGAAACACCGTGGTGCTGTCTGCAGGTACAGCTCGAGTTAAACTGGCTTCTACACTAAAAGCAATCTTCACATGGACCAGTGGGACAGGGTGACTCTCCAGGAGCTGGTAGAGCTCACCCAGAAGCATCTCAAAAGAGCTGATCTACTTGGGCTGTTGGCCTGTGGACTGCCCCGCAAGGCCCTGGCAGGTGTGAGGCTGCCTGTGTCCCAAGAGGTGGCATACTGGGTACTTTCTTGGAAAAGTCAATTTGGTTTCTTTGTTCTTTTTTTAACTTTTAATTTTAAAGATGTGGGGTACAATTCAGGGTTAGGTATTACAAATGTCCATTATACAGGTACCCTTGTGGATGATTATTTCTACCCACTGCCAAAGAGGGAAGTGAGGAAGGGTGCTAGGAATGGAGCTTAGGTACCCAACAGGTACACTTAAGAGAGACCTGACCCCACACCTCAGAGTATGAACTCAAAAGGGAAACCCATGTCTCTGGCCACGAGGTCTACTGACAGTCTTCAGACAATCCTGTGCACACCGATGGCTTCCAAGCTCTGTCCCAGGTTCCAGGCCCTTTTTGTGGCTGTCCTATGGACACTTCAAACTTGATATGTCCAAGACTGGACATACCACCCTCCCACCATTTCCCTAACTGCCCCGTCCTCACTGTTCCTGGTTCTGATTATAATGGTCTCTCTACTAGCCTTGTCACCCGTGGCAAAATCTTGGCCCTCATTCTCAACCCTTTCTGTGACCCCCTGCCAACATTCTTTCTTTTATAACTACCTAGTCACAAGGTAGTTTGCATTCATTTCCTATTGCTAATGTAACAAATACAGTCAACCCTCAAACAACACTGATTTGAACTGCACAGATCCTTACACGTGGATTTGTTTTTCAACCAAAGGCATATAAAAATACAGTATTTGTGGGATGTGACTTTGGGGCTTGAGTATGTGTGGATTTTGGTATAGGTGGGGCTTGGGGGAGGTCCTGAAACCAATCCTCACAGATACCGAGGAACAACTACAACTACAAACTTTGTGGCTTAAAACAACACAATTATTTTTTTTGAGTTGGAGCCTCTGTCGCCCAGACTGGAGTGCAGTGGCACGCTGTGTGTGTGTGTATGTGTGTGTGTGTGTGTGTATGTGTGTGTGTGTAGTAGAGAGAAGGTCTCGCCATGTTGCCCAGGCTGGTCTCAAACCTGTGGGCTCATGCAATCCTCTCATTTCCACCTCCCAAAGTGCTGGGATTAAGGGCATGAGCCACCGTGCCTGATTTTTATTTTTTAAAATAAAAATTACACACACATACATGAGTTAGAGTCTCACTCCGTTGAGTTGGAGTCTCACTCCGTTGCCCTGGCTGCTCACAGTCACCCCAGTGGCACGCTGCTCACAGTCACCCCAGCATCAACCTGCTGGGCTCCAGCCATCCTTCTGCCTTAGCCTTCCACGTAGCTGGTGCTACAAGTGTGTGCTATCACGCCTGGCTAATTTTTAAATTTTATTGTAGAGATGAGGTCTCACCAAGTTGCCTGGGCTGGTCTCAAACCCGTGGGCTCAGGCAATCCTATCACCTTAGCCTCGTCTCTACAATAAATTAAAAAATTAGCTGGGCGTGGTAATGCATGCCTGTAGTTCCAACTACTTGGAAGGCTGAGGCAGAAGGATTGCCTGAGCCCAGTAGGTCAAGGCTGTGGTGGCCATGTGCCACTGCACTCCAGCCTGGGCAACACAGTGAGACGTTGACTCAAAAAAAAATTAATTAAAATAAAAAAACATGTATTATCTTACAGTTGTGGTGGTCAGAAATCTGAACTGAGTTTTACGGGGCTGAAATCTGGGCGAGAGTCTGGTCCTTGTCCCTTCCAGCTTCTCCAGGCTGCCCATACCCCTTGACTTGTAGCTGCATCACTTCAGTCTCCGCTTCTGATGTCATGCTGTCTTCCCCCCACTCACTCTGATTTCCTCTCCTAAGGACCTTTGCATAACATTGTGCCCCTTGGATAACCTAAAATAATCTCATCTCAGGATCCTGAATTTAGTCACATCTGCGCGGTCCATTTTGTCATACAAAAGGACATTCTCAGGTTCTGGGGACTAGAATGTGACATCTCTGAGGACCTCTTTCACACCACCCTGCCTGCTTCACATTTCTGAACTTATCTGTTCCAGCTGTCATTGCTCTTTATCATG
This sequence comes from Tarsius wallacei, assembly GCA_963574415.1. Classification (NCBI taxonomy): domain Eukaryota; kingdom Metazoa; phylum Chordata; class Mammalia; order Primates; family Tarsiidae; genus Tarsius; species Tarsius wallacei. The sequence goes on from CAUYQG010004636.1 coordinate 5,188, forward strand.
CTAAGTCTTCTCTCATGAGGCTGTTAAAACAGCTGCCTAAATGGTCTCACTTCAGGTTCTGTCCCTCCAATCCACTGTCCTTCATCCTTATACTTGCATCTTCTCTGTCGCTTAAAGTGTTTTTTTTTTGAGTTGGAGTCTCATTCTGTCACCCAGGCTGGAATGCAGTGGCACACTCACGGCCACTGCAGCCTCCTCCTGCTGGGCTCAGGTGATCCTTCCGCCTCAGCCTTCCAAGTAGCTGGAACCACAGGCGCACACCACCACACCCGGCTAATTTTTTTGATTTATTGTAGAGACAAGGTCTTGCCGAGTTGCCCAGGCTGGTCTTGAACCCATGGGCTCAGGCAGTCTTCTCACCTCAGCCTCCCAAAGTGCTGGGATTATAGGCATGAGCCACTGCACCCAGCTCCTGAAGTTTTTAGTCTCCTGTTATTATCAGGAGCGAGTCTCAGCTCCTTAGGTGACATCCACTACCATCTGAGATCTTTCTCCGGCTCACAACTTTACAACCACCATTACAGAGCTGCTTTTGTGACCTCAGGACACAGAAGAGTGTGGGTTTTAGCACTTCTGAAGCCACACTTCTCAGGCAAGGATCTCAGCTCTACCAGTAGCCAAAGAGGAATTCTTGGGCCAGTAACTTAACATATCTGTGTCTCAGTTTTATCTATCTATCTATTTATTATTATTTTTTGAGTTGGAGTCTCACTCTGTCGCCCAGACTGGAGTGCAGTGGCCGCTCCTGGCCACCGCAGCCTTGACCTGCTGGGCTCCGGCAATCCTTCCGCCTCAGTCTTCCGAGTAGCTGGAACTACAGGTGCGCACGACCATGCTCGGCTAATTTTTTTGATTTATTGTAGAGATGAGGTCTCGCCAAGTTGCCCAGGCGGGTCTCGAACCCGTGGGCTCTGGCAATCCACTCACTTCAGCCCCCCAAAGGCGCGGGATTACAGTCTGAGCCACCGAGCCCAGCTAGTTTTATCTATTTAAAAAATTGAGCCAGACGCGCTGGCTCACGCCAGTAATCCCAGCACTTTGGGAGGCCAAGGTGAGAGGAACCTGAGCCCACAGGTTTGAGACCAGCCTGGACAACATGGCAAGACCTCGTCTGTACTACAATTCAAAAAATTAGCTGGGCGTGGTGGCACATGCCTGTAGTTCCAGCTACTTGGAAGGCTCAGGTGGAAGGATCACCTGAGCCCCGCAGGTCTAGGGTGCGTTGGCCATGAGGGTGCCACTGCACTCCTCCTGGGCAACAGAGCGAGACTCCAACTAAAAACAAAAAAAATTACTGATCTGCAAAGGTGGTTGTGATGATTAAATGAATACTTCTAAAGTACTTATTAGGCCAGGTGCTCATACCTATAATCCCAGCACTTTGGGAGGCCGAGGTAAGAGGATTGCCTGAGCCCACAGGTTCGAGAACAGCCTGGGTAACTTGGTGAGACCCCCATCTCTACAATAAATCAAAAAACTAGCCGGGCATGGTGGCTTGTGCCTGTAGTTCCAGTTACTTGGAAGGCAGAGGCGGAAGGATCGCCTGAGTCCAGCAGGTCGAGGCTGCCGTGGCTGGGAGCATGCCACTGCTCTCCACCCTCCAGCCTGGGTGACAGAGTGAGACTTTGACTAAAAACAAACAAACAAAATTGTTCCACAGAGGTGGTTGTGATGATTAAATGAATATTTTAAAAGTACTTATTAAAACAGTGCTTGGCACCTAGTTAGCTTTTCTTCCTTTGGTCCATGTTCTTTCAGTTCCATTGATGCTGTCTGGAATGCTCTCCTCATGCCCCTGTTTCCCTGGAAACGCTCACCCATCCCTTCCCAGCTCAGGTCAAGCGTCATCTCCTCTGTGCAGGCCACCCTGCTGTCCCCTCCCACCATAGGCCAAGTGAGTTGGCTGCTTTCTTTTCTGCAGCCCTTGAACTCTGGGAATTCTGTCAATCCCAGCTAGAGACCTTACCACATTGTTTTTCAATTATTTGCTTATGTGAGTAACAGGAAAACATCTTGAAATACTAATATTTGTGCTTTTCTTTTCCACACTTTCTTGTATGTGACCCTCCCCTTGGTCAGCCAGATGCATGTCAGTGCCTTCAAGAATTAGTATTTTTATAGCAAGATGGCAAAAAGGAAATTTAAAAAACTACATTTAATTTTTCTACTTCCAAGCTAGACTTCAATGTGGTCACCCGCATGAAGAGTTGTGAAAGCCAAGTGTTGGGCTTTATGGAGAGAGGGATTCGGAGAACCCAAAGGGATGTCCCTGAGGAAGCAGAGCGTAGAGTTTACTATGCCTTAATAGTGGGCTAGAAAGAGCACGGAAGGGTGTCTGGCCCATCCTTCTCACAGAGAGGCTCGTTAGGAGTAACTCAGGCTGGGAACAGGGACAGCAGTTGATTTTGGAAGAGATCAGAATGGTCTGAGAAGGAAGCAAAGACATGGAGAGGAGCAGAGTAGGCCTCGAGAGATTGCCGGGCTGCAGGGCCAGCTGCGTTATGGCAACCAAGTAACACTAGTCATGGTCCGTGGTCTCCACTCAGCCCTGCCTTCCCCTGTGACGATGAGCCACAACCACTGGTGTGCTCCTCATTTGCCCAGAAGTTTTTCTCTTGTCACCTGCCTACTGTTGTCCTTGTGTCACCCAGCAGAAGTGATGGCCACTGTGTCATGCCCCTTCGAAGTCATTTCTTCTGGACATCACTTTTCATAACAGTTCAGAAATCTTGTAAGCCTTGTAAAACTAAGAGGTGGGATGTTGACACTGCCAATGGGGTGGGAAAGAAAATCCCTGGCACCTGAACTTGGGAGAAATCAGACAGTGAGGCTGGTCTGTCTCATGTGACTACATGCTGAGCCATATCGAGCCTTTGTGGAGGTAGCTAGCACAGAGCTGGTCATCTCTGTACCCTGAGCACATGGCTGGTGCTTAGAAATTACTGTATTTTGTTGAAAGAAGGAGTGAAAAGCACAGTCTAGTGAAGAAAGCAGACATATAAATAATTATAATACAAACTAAGAGCTGTGATAAAGGACCATAGAAATCACTGGGGAACAGAGAGGAAAAGGGTCCAGACCAGAACCAGCACTGGGGTCTCTTGACACCCAGTCCAGAGCGCCAATCATTGAGTAGATGCTCTCAGGGGTGCCTGAGCTCATACTGCCCTCTTGGCACCACAGTATCGGTCCCTGGCAGCCCCTCAGCCATAGTTCATGAGCTCTTGGTGCAAGACCCAAACTGGGCAATGGGTTCACCCTCCTGTGATCTTGCTGCTGAGATTCAGAGACACCAGTCCATTTCTGCTGGTCACCGAACTCGAGAACTGAGAACTGGCTATGTTTGGCCATGTGTTCAGAGAGATGGGTGAAGATAATCTGCTGGGAGGAACAAGAGTAAAACAGACATTCAAAAAGAAGGTGAACAGGAGACGGTGTGACCCAGAGAGGGTGAGAAGCTTCCTGGCTGCTGACTGGCATTTCAGATCCTGGGTTTCACTCCTCTTGAGGCCTGGCTGCCCCCTACCCTTGCGTTCTATGTGACAACTCTGAAGACTTGTTATTAAGTTCTACTCTTTGCTCAACCTTGCCCGAGTGAGTTTCTGTTCTGTGCAACCAAGAGTCTTGACAAATACTATCTTCATTCGTGATCACAGCAGACACTTACCATCATGATCTCAGCAGATACTTCTGCAGCTGTCACCATGTTTCAGGACATTGTGAGAGCTTTACATTGATAACCCATTGAATCCTCATGATGGGGTGAGTACAACTATCGTCCCCATTTTTCAGATGGAGAAACAACTACGGAGAGGTTAAGTATAACTCGTTCATGATCACACGGCTTAAGTGGTAGAGCTGGCAGTCAAACTGAGACAGAGCCCCATCCAACACTAGTTTTATCACATTTTGTTGAGCAAAAGTCTTTATTTTTTTTTAACCATTCTCCTGGAGGAATGCAGTTCTAAATACCGAACACATGCAGAACCCTGAGGGAGTCCCTTCTGGCTGGGCTCAGGGTCCCTGTCAGAGACATGAGGTTGGGTGGGCTGGGAACCCAGCCTGCTCTGTCTGCCCCACAGGGCCTGCCTCTCACTTTGCCAGCCTGGCAGTGGAAGCGCGGGAAGGAGCTGCCGGGCCAGGTACAGGGCTTGGCGGCAAAGCGGGCTATGCGGCGGGAGGCCAGAGCCGCGCCCTGGCACCTGGCAGGCAGCCCAGCCCCACCGTTGAGAAAATACCTGGAACAAAGCAGTCCTCCCGCCATGCTGGCCGCCTCTCCTTGTCCTTGCAGCTCCTCAGCCAAGGAGTCTGACCTCCAGGCAAGGCCAGGTCGGGTCCTTACATGACCTCAGGCGGCTGTGGAGAGGCCTCGGTGCCCAGCCTGGAACACTTTCTTGCTGCCCTGCATGGATGTCCCAGAGGGAGGCCCTGGTCCACCCCATGCTGCATGGATTCCAGGCCAGTAGCCACCCAGGTGCTCTACTGGGTTTTCTGAGCTTCTGATCACTGTTACCCTTCCCCGTGGCATCCAGGGCAGGTGACTTCACAACTCTAGGTCTAGGACCGTATGTCTACCTTGGAGCAATGGCTTGATAGAGGTGCACGCTGCACAGAGGTGTGTCTGTGGTGAATAGAAAGTGCAAAGGGACTCAGACGTAATCACTGTGGGCACTTGGGAGAGTCCATCTGGACCGGGACCTGGGAGAATGAGAAGCAGGGAACCTCTGGGACTCCGAAGGTGTTGGTGTGGTTCTCAGCAGTCATACCTTGAGCTAAGCACTAGGAACTCCTCAGAGAGAGGCCCAGCCTCCTTAAGGGGAAGCCTATGGCCAATTCCATCGCTTCTCCTGAGCAAGACCTCAGGGGCATGGGTTTGGGTAAGAGACCATCTCACTGCAGCTCTTTCATTCCAATAAGAACTGGCCAGGAACGCTAGGCCAACACCAAGCCTTACCCCACCCTTGTGCTTTAGGACTGCTGCCATCAGGGCCACCGCCAACCCATGTGGTGCCTATGATGACTTAGCTAAAGCAGCTATTTCCTTTGGGTGGATGCGGCCCTGCCCCAATCCCCAGAGGTGCCAAGTAGAGCAGGGCGTGGGCTGGACTTCAACCCTGCCGGCCTGTCATCTATATGGTTTTGTGCAAATCCAGCTTGACTGTCTTATGCAGGCCCAATGCCTATTAGGATAATCCCAACACATGACCCTGGCCCCTGATCCCCAGGCCAAACCGTTTCCCAACCTGGATATTTCCCGGACAAGAGGAAGTCAGCCAGAGGTGACCCCTATTCACTGGCCCAAACTAACGTGAGACAGTGGGGCAAGGATTTGGAAGCAGCTCCCAGTATCATTGGTGGGAGCCTTTTTTCCAGCAAAGCCCTCAAACCCTGGAGTAGCCCCAGTTGCGGGAGGTCCCATCCCCATGGGTAGGCCCAAGGCTATCTTGAGGGTAGGATGCTGTCCAGGGGAGGAACTGACCTCATGTGTAATTTGTATGGAAGACAAACAAGTCCTGGTCAGGCAAAGGGGCACAAGCCTGCATGCCTGCGTCTGGCCCTCTGTCCCCTAGGCTTCCTGCTCAGTGCCCAAACCCAGAGAGCCCGTAGGCACTAGGCTTGGTCTACCTTGGTTTTCACTTGTTCTGTTCTCCTCAGGGCCCTGGGCATGGCAACCCATTCCCACCACAGGGTCAGGCTCAGAGTGCATCCTGCATAAAAACTTATTCAATGAACAAGTGGAAGAATCTTCCAGGGGAAGAGGCCCTCCTGAGGCAGGTGTGGGCATGGGCACTGTGGCCTGGAGTCTCAGCTCCACAACCCGCCAGCTGTGGGACTCTGAGCCTCACTTCCTCTCCTGTGAAACAGGCATTCAAGACACCTCCCTCTTGTGGTTCCAGGGTAACGTGCTTTCACTAATAAAACAGCACAACTGCGATACTGCTACCACTTCCTGAGAGCTTCCTCTGTGTTAAGTGCTTTGCAATAATCCTCCCTCATGAGGGAAGCGCTCTCCCCATTTTACAAGTGACTTGGCAATCCGAGGCTTGCTTGGGAAGTGGCAGCTGTCCCCTCTCTGTGTGCAGGCGAATGTGGGTTGTCCAGAGCTGCAGTTGTCTGTGGAGTTCACAGGCTGAGGTCAGGATCCATGCCCATTCACACTCCTGCCACCCCTCGGTGCTGAGGGTTACCTGAGTCCAGGACTGGGGTCAAAGCAGCTGGGAGGTTGGAGTCCTGGGCTCTGGCCCTACGTCTGCCCCCGATTGGCTCTGCCACCTGGGCCCGTCACTGTTGCTCCCAGAGCCTCAGTTTACCCTATGGTAAAGTGAGGAATTGGGGTTAGACCCCTTGATCACCAAGCTCTCACCACAGAAAAGGCTAAAGGAACCTCAGTAAAATGTTAGACCTAAATTCCCAGCCTCTCCCTGCCCCCTGGTGGACACCAGCAGCCTAGCACCCAGGAGGAAATAATTCGGAACTGAGTGATTCCCAGGGACTTGACTCACTGATGACCTCTGCCAAGACTCTCACAACTCTGAGCCCCAGACCCCATCTGTTAAATGGGGATAATAACACCATCAGGATGTTGTGGGGATTAAGTGCCATAACAAATGGGAAACACTTGCTGCTGAGCCATGCATGTAGAAAGTGCACAATAAATGTTCATCACCACCATCACCCCTGCTTCTCCTTACCCTCTGTGTCCCATCAGTCAGCAAGCCCTGCTGATTCTTGCTCCTCTCACAGCCCCTGTTCCCCTTCATTCAGGCCTCATCAGATCTCCCCTGGGTCCTTCCAATTGTCATCACTTTCTCCGCAGCCCCTCCAGCTGCCCTGCCCCTTCACTCAATGACTGTCCACTCCACAAGCCCAGACTTGTAAATGTCCCACCTTGGACAGTTGTCCAAGCCCCTCAGCCCAACCCTCAAGGACCTGCCCTCCTGTGCAGCCTCAGTCACCCTGTGTGTTTCTGTTTCCTGGATTCTGGCCACACCTGGCTCCCAGCATCTGTCCACTCAGGCCCAGTGTCCTGTCTCCCAGGAGACTTTATGGAAAATTTACTTCAACAGTCTTTGTTTCCCTTTTCCCCAACTCTGCCATAGCCCAGAGCTCTCCCCAGGCCTCAGTTTCCTCATCTGCCTAATTGTACTGCTGTGAGAATGAAAAGAGATAATTTGAAGTGTGACAATTAAGTTCACAGACTTGCCACCCTGCACTGATATTGGGCGCATTGTACAACTCCTTGTTATATCAGTATCTATTGATATTAAATGACCTTGTTATATCAGTATCTTACAACTGTGTTAGTGTCAAAGTGTGGTGGTGTCTTGCTGAGTGGTTTTCATTATTGTGATTTCATACTTTTGTGTGCCATGGCAAGAATGTTGGGGCTTGAATTAGAGCAATGAGCAAATGTTAAATTTCTTTTTCTTTTTTTTTTTTTTTGAGTTGGAGTCTCACTCTGTCACCCAGACTGGAGTGCAATGGCACGCTTCCGGTCACCGCAGCCTCAACCTGCTGGACTCCGGCAATCCTTCCGCCTCAGCCTTCCAAGTAGCTGGAACTACAGGCGTGCGCCACCATGCCCGGCTGGTTTTTGGTTTATTGTAGAGATGAGGTCTCACCAAATTGCCCAGGCGGGTCTCGAACCCGCGGGCTCAGGCAATTCACTCACCTCGGCCTTCCAAAGTGCTGGGATTACAGACTGAGCCACCAAGCCCGGCCCAAATGTTAAATTTCTTGTTAAACTTGGCAAGAGTGGAAGTGAAATCAGGGACATATTAGTTCAAGTTTATGGGGATAATGCCATGAAGATAACAGCAGTGTACAAACAGATTACACTTTTTCTGAGAGGAGAGAAAGTATCACTGATGAAGAGAGGTCAGGACAGCCAGTAAGTATCAGACCTGACAAAAACATTGCAAAAACTTGTGAAATTGTGCATCAAAATTGTCAGCTGACTGTGAGAAGCATAGCAGACCAAATAGACATCAGTAGAGAAACAGGCAAATCTTAACGGAAAATCTTGGCATGAGAAAGATGTGTGCAAAAGATGGTCCCGAAGGAGCTCTTGCATCATAACAATGCACCAGCTCACACAGCACTGTCACCAGTAAATAAATAATTGACCGGGGTGGGGGGGTGGCTCACACCTATAATCCCAGCATTTTGGAAGGCCGAGGTGAGAGAATTGCCTGAGCCCATGGGTTCGAGACCAACTTAGGCAACTAGGTGAGACCTCATCTCTATAATAAATGAAAAAATTAGCCAGGCATTGTGCATGCCTGTTGTTCCAGCTACTTGGATGGCTGAAGCGGAAGGATCACCTGAGCCAGCAGGGTCGAGGCTGTGGTGGTCGTGAGCATGTCAGTGCACTCCAGCCTGAGTGACAGAGTGAGACTCCAACTCAAAAATAATAAATAAATAAATAAATAATTGTATTGGAACATCCTTCCTACTCACCTGATCTGGCCCCAATGACTTTTTTTCTGTACCCCCAAATAAAGGAAATATTGAAAGGAAGACATTTGCATGACATTCAGGACATCAAGTGTAATATAACGAACTCATCTTAGAAAGAATGTCATTAAGTTCACGAACTCATCCTAGAAACAGTGCTACATCTCTCATTGATGACATTGCTCTCTTAACCACACTCTGATGGCCATTCCAGAAAAAGAGTTCCAGTGTTACTTTGATGGATGGACTAGGCGTGGGTGTCAGTGCAGAGCTGCCCAAGGGGAGCATTTTGAAGGTGACCGTAGTGATATTCAGCAATGAGAGATGTAGCACTCTTTCTAGGATGAGTTCATGAACTTCGTTGTCAGACCTCGTATGCTGAAGCACTTGACCCAGAGCAGCCACTAGACAGAAGCCAAGTGCCTACAGTTGGGATAGAGAATTCAGTTCTGTCATAGTGCCGTGGGGAGTCACAACCTGCTATTTAGAAGGGGATGTGGGATGTGAAGAAAGCTCCGAGGCCCCACCACAGATGCCAACCTGGCAGCGTCACACTGAGCAGCGAGTGCAGACGTAGCCTTGGGTAGAACATGGAGCTGTGTGGGCCCCTCAGTGTGATTCTTTCCTCATCCACTATAGGACCAGATGGAGAATAGGCCCTCTGGCTCAGTGGCTCCAGGGAGCAGGACAGGGACTGACGTGCCGAGGGCCTTGACTCCGGTTTAAGGGTGGGGAGGCACATGGCATGAGGCAGACCTTCTCCTAACCCTCTGTCAGGGCTGGGGCCAGAGCAGCTGCCAGGAGTCCTGAGAGCCCGAACACAAAACAGGGGAGCCAAAGAGGGGGAGCTCTCAGTGGTCCTACTGTCTATCTGGAGAAACTGATGTGGGGATTGGGAAAACAAGTTTCTTAGGGTTACACAGAGCATTCATTAACTCAACATGTGCCGGGCTCGGTGGCTCAGCCTGTAATCTCAGTGCTTTGGGAGGCCGAGGTGAGTGGATTGCCTGAGCCCGAGGGTTCAAGACCCTCCTGGGCAACTTGGCGAGACCTTATCTCTACAATAAATCAAAAATTAGTTGGGCATGGTATCTCACGCCTGTAGTTCTGGCTACTTGGAAGGCTGAGGCGGAAGGATTGCTGGATCCCAGCAGGTCGAGGCAGCATGCCACTGCACTCCAGTCTGGGTGACAGAGTGAGACTCCAACTCAAAAACAAAAACAAAAACTCAACATGCTTTTAAAATTTTAATATTTTGGCTAATTAATATATTTGCATCATTCGAGAAGCCAACGATAGAAGAATATACTTCAGGAAATCTCCCTGCTACTTCTGTCCTTATTCCATCATCTACCTCATCCATTCCCCTAAGTCCACTTTATTAGTTTCCTATGTCTTTGTGTGTGTGTGTGTGTGTGTGTGTGTGTGTGTGTGTGTGTGTGTTAAAGTATCACTCTGTCACCCGGGCTGGAGTGTACCACAACCTCGACCTGCTGGGCTCAGGCGATCCTTCTGCCTCAGCCTTCCAAGTAGCTGGAATTACAGGCGTGTGCCACAATGTCTGGCTAATTTTTTAAAATTTATCTATTCTAGAGACGAGGTCTTGCCAGGTTGCCCAGGCTGGTCTCGAACCACTGGGCTCAGGGCAATCCTCTCGCCTCCATCTCCCAAGGTGCTGGAATTACAGGCACGAGTCACCGCGCCCAGCTCCTATGTCTATTTCATGTAAATAAATATAAGCAAACATGAATATACATTTTATTCCATACCCTCCCCCTTTTTTTGAGTTGGAGTCTCACTCTGTCGCCCAGGCTGGAGTGCAGTGGCATGCTTATAGCCACCACAGTCTCAACCTGCTAGGCTTGGGTGATCCTTCTGCCTCAGCCTTCCAAATAGTTGGAACCACAGGCACATGCCACCACACCCAGCTAATTTTTTGATTTATTATAGAGACAAGGGACAAGGTCTCCCCAACTTGCCCAGGCTGGTCTTGAACCTGTGGACTCAGGCAATCCACTCGCCTCTGCCTCCCAAAGTGCTGGGATTTGTAGGTGTGAGCCACCATGCTCCGTTTATTCCATCTCCTTTTTACTCAAAGGATGGGATACTATGTTTTACATCTTGCCTTTTTCGCTTAACAATGTATTTTGTAGCTTGTATCAGTCTGTAAAGAGCTTTTCTGTTCTTTTTGTCAGCTGCTTTGTATTCCATGGTGGGGATGTACCATAGTTTATTTAACCAGCTTCTTCCTTAGTAATAGACTCTTGGGTTGTTTCCAGACTTTTGCTATCACAAACAAACCTATCATGAATGACCTTACACAGAGCTGATGATTGGACAAGAATTTTGTTGTTGCTGTTGTGAGAAAGCAGGATTTATTGAAAGGACAGAGAAGCTCCCACAGTGGGAGGGGACCCAAAGGGGTTGCCCATCTGGGGCTGAAAACCTGGTGCTTATATAGCCCTAAGTCCTAGCCAATTGACTAGCACTAGCTGTGGGCTGTAGCTGTTCTGATTGGTCAGTATTAAGGACCAATTGACAGGAGGTAGGGGCCCAATGGTGAGCTGGTTGTTTGCTTTTTGATTCTAGCAGTGAGTACTTAAGCTGTAGCGAGAGGCTAGCAGGGAGCTTGTTTACCAATGCTGAGTCTGAGAGGCCTGCAGGGAATTTGCTACAATTGTTACCAGAGGACCCTCCTATTTGTCTGCCCAGCTTTTTTCTAGCTATCTCCTGTCTCATTCCCCCCTCTGTAGTTAGGGAGTAAGGATGATGACCAGTCTGGCTTCTTCCTGTTGATCATGGGTGTTTTATGGGGACGGCAGCTAGGGATTCTTCAGAGGGCGATCTAAAGGCAGAAGGATCGCCTAAGCCCAGCAGGTCAGGCTGCGGTGGAATTCCAGCCTGGTGATAGTGAGACTTCAACTCAAAAAAAAAAAAAAAAGCCAACAACTGAGCACAGTGGCCCTTCCTTGTAACCCTAGCACTTTGAGAGGCCAAGGAGGAAGGATCCTTTGAGCCTAGGAGTTCTAGCCCAGGAGTTCAAGTAGCTAGGCAACATAGCTGTTGCAGGAAAACAGAGACCATGACACCGAGGCTATCTTAGGAAGTAATGTTTTATTAGCACTGGCGTGACTCAGCGGGCTAATGCTCCAAGGCTGAGCAACCCAGAGAAAGAGGAGAGGGGTTTTATATGTTAGTTTGGGTAAGGGAGGGGGTCAGGTTGTATGGCTATACATTTTTCTTTGGAATTTGCAATGTCATATTTAGCAAAACCAGATTTTCAAAGAACAAATTGTCTCCAGGGTATACATGACAAGCAGGGGTTGTAAACCGATAGCTTAAGGTTGTGAGTCAATTACTATCTTGCACTTCCAGGAAAGTGCCTTGTGACTATTTGCTTTTCTCACATCCCGTGTCTAGCAGATTTGGAGCTTGCAGGTTGATTTTTAAAAAGGAATAATTTTAACTGTTTTTAGCCCCTCTCTGCCACATTCCCCCCTTTAGTGCTTGACCCTTCATGGTTTAAAGAGCATCATCTTCAATTTGGTGCATTAACATTATGTGGGCCACAGTTTTTCGTTCAACAACTGTTTCCACAAATTTAGAGATGGAGTTCATAATTATTGGGGTTATGCAAGGGAGGATAAGACAGAATCCCAACAATATGATTACAGATCCAAT
>CAUYQG010004641.1:0-10684 GCA_963574415.1 Tarsius wallacei
CAGGTCCCCGGAGGGTTGTGTCTCCGGAGGACTGTGCACCAGTAGCTGGGTCCTCCAAGGAAGACGAGGGAGCTGGCTGCAGGGCAGGGCCAGCCTCCAGGGGGCATCTCGAGGAGCCATGGACAGAAAAAAGCGGAGGAAAACTAGAGAGGGGAGACGCTGTATACCTTTGGGGGTAGAGCTGTCATTGCTCCGGAGAGGGCGGCTACTCCTCCCCAGTGGGCTGGAGAAACCCTCTTCCAGCCCCCTCCCACCACTGCACCACCTCAAAGGAGAGATTACAAAGGAATTCCAATTCCAGATGGCTCCTAGATCTAAATGTGAAAAATAAAGCTGCAAACTTTTAGAAAAACTTATAGGGAAATACTTGCAGTGAGAAGACAAAGATTCCTTAGACAGAAAATAAAAAGCATTAAACCATAAAGGGCAAAAGAGACTCTGGACTACATTAAAATTTAGAACTTGTCTTGATCAAAGGATACCATCAAGACAATAAAAGGACAAGCACAGGGTGAAATAAGATACATGCAATCCATGTATCTAACAAAGAATTCATAGGTAGAACTCCAGAGTAAGTCAACAAGAAAGTCATCAAAATGTCTTTCAATATTTCCTTTATCTTCATGTAAAGAATAAAGTCACTGGGGACCAAATCAGATGAGTAGGGAGGGTGTTCCAGTAAACTTGTTTACTGGCTAAAAACTCCCTCAGACAGTGCTGTGTGAGCTGGTGTATTGTCGTAATGCAAGAGCTCCTTCAGGACCATTTTTGCACACACCTTTCTCATGCCAAGATTTTCAGTTAAGATTTTCCTGTTTCTCTATAGATGTTTATTTGATCTGCTATGCTTCTCAAAGACAGTCAATGATTTTGACACACAATTTGGTGAATTTTTGCAATGTTTTTGTCAGTTCGGCTCATTACTGGCTGTCCTGACCTCTCTTCATCAGTGATGCTTTCTCTCCCCTGAGACAAACATTTAATCCATTGGTACACTGCCGTTTTCTTCGTAGAATTATCCCCATAAACTTGGACTAACATATCCCTGATATCACTTCCACTCTTGCCAAGTTTAACAAAGAATGTAATGTTTTTTTCGCTGCTCTTATTCAAGCTCTGACATTATCGCAATGGCACACAAAACATGCAACAACAATAATGAACACTACTCAGCAAGACACCATCACATGTCGACACGAACACAGCTGTGAGACACTGATATACCAAGGTTATGAAACCTTACCAAGTTGTTTGTACAGTGCTGCCAATGTAAGCGCACAGTGGCAAGTTCACAAACTTAATTGTCAGACCTTGTATATGGTATTTTAGCAAAGGAACAATCAATTTTAGAGGAGTGATGAGACAAAGAGAAATGGTTACAGACTTCCAAGGGCAAAACGGGGGAAGGTGACTATAGCGGGGAAACAGTGGAGGATAAGGGTTACTTGGGCAGGTCTGTCATCTTCATGGCCACAGGACTTCCCTGGAAGAGGAGATTTACAGCAGTCCTCTTTCCTCAGGAGTTTCTGCTTTTAGTCAGATGCAGGAAGCTCCTGAAAGTCTTCTTTCTGCATCTGTTGGTTCTCATTTAACTCTGGCTCAAATTAATTGTTATGCCAAAGTGGCATATCTTGGGGTGCAACATTATGATCCCCTACACAGAAGATCAAAGTCAGATAGTAAGATATGGGAAGCAGAGATGGGAGAGACACAGAGTAATGTGAAGATGCTACTCTGCTAGTTTTGAAGATGGAAAAAGGAAGGGGCCACAAACCAAGAAACGCAGGCAGCCTCTGGAAGCTGAAACAGGCTTTCTTTGAAGCCTCCAGAAAGAATGCAGCCCTGGAGACACCTTGATTTTAGACATCTCGCCTCCAGAACTGTGAGAGAATAAATACGTGTTATTTTAAGCCACCAGGTTTGTGGTAATTTGTGACAGTCGCAATAGGAAGCTGATACAGTCATGAATCCATATCTACATCTTGAACCATTTCTTACGTAAGTGGTATATTCTACGTAAGCTCCTCCCCCACCTCATCCCACCCAGTTCATAACAGGTCTTGAAGGTCTTTTCTGTAAGCACACATAGAGCCACCTCACTCATGTCAAAAGTTGGTGGAGGTGGTGGTGCTCACAACATTCCTCTGTCTCCCCCTTTGGTCTCAGCCCCCTTGCAATCAGGTGAGGCCATGTGCCTAGCTATGGCTACTGGACTGTGGGCAGACACAATGTGGCTAGCTCTGATGTACATAGAAGAGGGAACTAAAAGTCCATTTTCTTTTCTTTTTTTGAATTGGTGTCTCACTCTGCCACCCAAGCGGAGTACAGTGGCATGCTCACAGGCACCGAAGCCTCAACCTGCTGGACTAAGGCAATCCTTCTGCCTCAACCTTCCAAGCAGCTGGAACCACAGGCATGTGCCACCACGCTCAGCTAATTTTTTGATTTATTGTAGAGACAAGATCTCGCCAAGTTGCCCAGGCTGGTCTTGAACCTGTGGGCTCAGGCTATCCTCTTGCCTCTGCCTCCCAAAGTGCTGGGATTACGGGCGTGAGCCACTGCACCTGGCTAAAAGTCCATTTTCATCTTCCAGGCCTATGACTCACACTCGAGCATCCTGTCTCCAGAGGGTATCTCACAGGGAGAGTGACAGGCAATGGTAGTTGCTATGCTAACATCCATCCTTCCCTTTCTTCTCAGTAACACAGCTCTGACTTCAAGCTGGGCAAATTGCTTGGTCTCCCTTGAGGTCAAGTGTGGCCTTTCATCTCAGTTCTGTGTGGGAAGTGGCCCAAATGGAGATGGCTCAGGTAGGGGAGACTCCTTTGTGCTTCTGTGGTCCTTAGGCTCACTAAAGTGATTCTGAAAAAGCACACTTGAGAGCCCAGAAGATTCTCCTAATCCATCCCTTGGCTTAATTGAAATGGTGGTGGTAGGCCGCAAAGGCTGCCCCAGCCCTTCGGAAGGCCCCCCCTGCCAGAATTCCAAGTGCTTCTCCTCCTGTCCTTGTACCAGAGCCCACCTCCACCCCCCAGTCCTAATGTACATATGCTGCCTTGAACACTTGCTGCACGTAAGAGGGCAGGATGGGGTTTCTGGCAGTTCAGGGTCTGAGCTTGTGTATGAAAGGATCACAGTAACATGCAACCTGGCTGCTCTAAGGGTCATGCAGAAAATTCAAGCACTGTTTCTGCTGACACATCTTTGGGCCTAACTTCCTCAGTCCATGTTATCTTGGATAATATACCCATCTTGACTAAAGAATCTAGTCAACATTCTTTAGTAGCAACAAACAGAAACCCAGACAAACTTGCTTCCACTAAAATAGGCATCTCATAACTGGAGAAGATCAGGCAAGCTTCAGGATTCTAGAAGGCTTTCAGGCATGGAAGCGTTTCTGACTCTGGGGGTGGTCTCACAGCCCTGTCTCACGGCCCTGTCTCGCTCTCCATTTTCTCCCTCTCTTACCTGAAGCTAGTAATGCCTACCTGCTTTGATGCATGCAACTGGTGTCTGCTTGTCTCTAGAAAGAATGCATCAGCCAAGAGGAGGCTATTCAGCACAGGCCCTATGCTAGATCCTGTGCTAGGATTCGTGGTTATGTTGATGAAAAAGACAAGGTATTAAAGGTACTTGGTCTCCATGAAAGCCATGGGGCAGGCAGTTTCCATGCTAAACAGGAGCTGGGCAGGATGGGGTGAAAAGCACAGAGGGCAAGCATGGTCTACATAAAAACTCCTTTGTATAAGGGGGGCTTCATTGGCACCACCAATAAGATAGGAAAGCAAGTCAGTTGGTACAAAAATAACCTCTAAAGAACAATCCACTTATCAAATAAGCATACTTTTTATCTTTAAAAAGCTAACATGATGCTGGGCATGGTGGCTTATGCCTATAATCCTAGCACTTTGGGAGGTGGAGGCAAGAGGATTATTGCCTTAGCTCAGGGGTTTGAGACCAGCCTGAGCAACATGGCAAGACCTTGTCTCTACAATAAATAAAAAAAAATCAGCTGGCCATGGTGGCATATGCCTGTGCTTCCAGCTACTTGGAAGGCCGAGGCAGAAGGATCACCTGAGCCCAGCAGGTTGAGGCTGCGGTTGCTGTGAGTGTGCCACTGTACTCTCCAGTCTGGGTGACAGAGTGAGACTCCGACTCAAAAGATAAACAAACAAACAAATAAATAAATAACATGGCAAGTAATGTTAGTGAAAATGCACTAAAGTACCCTGAAATACTGCCTATTCTACAAAGTAACAAAAAATAGGCCAAAACTGCTAGAGTCAACTTTTTGGAACTCTGAAAATTAACCAAAGACTTGCAACAATCTCTCTAAGAGCAGCAGGTTTTGTGGCAGTTTAACTCCCCCACCACCACCCCCCTCACCTTCCACCCCAACCCCCCACCATGGTATACTTGAAACAAGAGATTGAATATACAGATGATGGCCAGGCCATACGCCCAGGTAAGAGGTCAACCCCTTATCTACACATAACACCCTAGGAAGCCAACCCCTTATCTATAAGTAACAGCCAGTCAGACTTGTAGGAGGTCAGATTGTTTGTTGTCTCTAGTAACAATCCAGAAAGTGAAACAGTTACTTCTGAACTAATTCGCCCCAAATGGCCAGGACTTTTCTTTCTCCTTCCTCCCTTGCTCCCTCCTCCCTCCCTTCCTCCCTCCCTTCCTTCCTTCCTTCCTTTCCTCTCTCTCTCACTCTCTTTCTTTCTTAACACAGGGTCTCATTCTGTGGCTGCCCAAACTGAAGTGCAGTGGCACAATCATAGCTCACTCCAGCCTTGAATTCCTGGGCTTAAGCAATCCTTCTGCCTCAGCCTCCTGAATAGCTGGGATTACAGGTGTGAGCTACCATACCTGCTAGGGCTTGATTAATAACTAACCACTTCTCTAATTTTTGTCCCCACTTCCAGTTTAGGACCAACCAGAGAAAGCCAATTTGACCCTCTGACCAATCACATAAGAGCCTCCCTTCTAGTCAGCTGCTTCCAGTTTCTCCAGGTCAACAGCCTCTAATCAAGCACATTTGAGCCTCTCCTTTCTCTACTATGAAGCTTCCTGGCTTCCCTGCCTGCCTTTGAGTCTCTGCCAACCACAAGTGATGGTGCCTGCCTCTCTTGCTATAGCAAGCTCTGAGTTAATAAATAATAGCCTTTGCTTTTCTCATTTGACTGATCTTTGTTTATTTCCATAAAGATAAGAGCACACATTCCCAGCACCAGAGGGAGGAGAACAGACCTCATTTACAAAGAACTGTCATTATGTAACCTGTCAAAAGACTTGTCTTGACTGAGTTCGGTGGCTCAGCCTGTAATCCCAGCACTTTGGGAGGCCAAGGCGAGTGGATTGCCTGAGTCCGCAGACTGGAGACCAGCCCAGGCTACTTGGCGAGACCTCATCTCTACAATAAATAAAAAATTAGCTGGGCATGTTAGCGCATGCCTGTGATTCCAGCTACTTGGAAGGCTGAGGCGGAAGTATTGCTTGAACCCAGCAGGTGGACGCTGGGGTGGCCGTGAGTCTGCCACTGCATTCCAGCCTGGGTGACGGAGTGAAACTCCAACTCGAAAAAAAAAAAAGACTTGTCTTTATTTCTCCTGACTCAGAACTTGCCTAATGTTGAAGCCACTGTGCAGGAAGTATAAATTGAAAATATTTACAGGCAAAGGTTTTAGTTGTTGCCTGAGGCAACATATAATGGTTGAAAAAACCAAACTAACCAAACTGGTTCCTTTAACTGGAGAAGGGAGTTAGAAACCAATATCTGGGTCTTAGTATGCTCAGTGCTACTGTTTTGTTTTGTTTTTTGTTTTGTTTTGTTTTCTAATGAGGTCTCGTTATGTTGCCTAGGCTGGTCTCCAACTCCTGTGCTCAAGAAATCCTCCTACCTCAGCCTCCTGAGTAACTGGGTTTATAGGTACACACCACCATGCCCAGCCCAGGATGTTGTTTCTTTTATGTCCTTTCTGCTGGTAGAACAAAAGAATAGTCATGTACTGCATGATGACATTTCAGTGAATACCGCATATACAATGGTGTTTGCATAAGATTATCATACCATTTTTACTGTACGTTTCTGTTTAGATACAAACTCTAATTTCTCAAGTAGAATCTCAGATTATTCATTTTACTTCTTTTTTTCAATATAGTCATATATCGCTTAATGACAGAGACATGTTCTGAGAAATGTGTCCTTATGCAATTTCGTTGATGTGTAAACATTACAGAGTGTACTTACACCAACCTAGATGGAACAGCCTGCTATACACCTATGCTATATGGCATAGCCTATTGCTCCTAGGTACAAACTTGTACAGCATGTTACTGTAATGAATACTATAGGCAATTGTAACACAGTGGTATTTGAGTATCTAAACATACCTAAACATAGAAAATACGGTATAAAAGAAAATATGGTATAAAACAGTAAAAATATGACATAAAAGGTAAAAATGGTCCACCTGCATAGGGTATATACAATGAATGGTTCTCGCAGGACTGGAACTTGCCCTGGGTGAGTCAGTGAGTGAATGAATGTGAAGGCCTAAGACGTGACTGTATATCACTGTAGACTTTTTTTTTTGAGTTGGTGTTCACTCTGTCGCCCGGGTTGGAATGCATTGGCACACTCACAGCCACCGCAGCCTCGACCTGCTGGGCTCAAACGATCCTTCCACCTCAGCCTTCCAAGTAGCTGGAACTACAGGTGCATGCCACCACACCCAGCTAATTTTTTGATTTATTGTAGAGACCAGTTCTTGCTAAGTTGCCCAGGCTAGTCTGAAACCTATGGGCTCAGGTAATCCTCTCATCTCTGCTTCCCAAAATGTTGGGATTACAGGCATGAGCGACCACGCCTGGCCACTACAGGCTTTATAAACTCTGCACACTTAGGTTACAACAAATTTTTTTTTTTTAGTTGGAGTCTCACTCTGTCACCCAGGCTGGAGTGCAGTGGCACACTCACAGCCAGTGCAGCCTCGACCTGATGGATTCAGGCGATCCTTCTGCCTCAGCCTTCTAAGTAGCTGGAACTACAGGCACATGCCACCATGCCCGGCTAATTTGTTTGATTTATTGTACAGACAAGGTCTTGCCAAGTTGCCCAGGCAGGTCTGGAATCCCTGGATTCAGGCAGTTCTGTAGCCTCTGCCTCCCAAAATGTTGGAATGCAGGCATGAGCCACTGTGCCCAGCCGGCTACACTCGATCTATTAAAAAATATTTTTCTGACTGGGCATAGTGGCTCATGCCAGTAATTGCAGCATTTTGAGAGGCTGGGGTGGGAGGATTGCTTGAGCCCAGGAATTTGAGACCAGCATGGACAACACGGTGAGGATCCATCTCTATAAAATAAAATAAATTAGTCAGGTGTGGTGGTGTGCACCTGTAGTACCAGTTACTCAGAAGGCTCAGTCAGATCACTTGTGCTCAGGAGTTTGAGGCTGCAGCGAGCTGTGATTGTGCCACTGCACTCCAGCCAGTGCAACAGAAATTCCCAAACTAAAAAAATAAAAATAAAAATAATAAAAAAACAAAACAACAAAACAAAACAACAAAAAAATGGGATGCAATGAAAGCAATTATTTGAGTGAAATGTATAGTATTAAATGTGCCACATAATGTTGTTTCAGTCAATGATGAACCACATATACAATGGTGGTCCCCTAAGATTATAATAGAGCTGAAAATTCCTTTCACTTAGTAATGTCGTAGTTGTCCTAACCTAGTAGCCATCCTAACATAGTAGTGCAATGTATTACTTGCATGCTTGTGGTGATGCTGGTGTAAACAAACCTACTGCACTGCCAGTTGTGTAAAAGTATAGCACATATAATTATGTACACTACGTAATACTTGATAGTGACAATAAATGGCTATATTACTTTACGTATTTACTACACTATGCTTTTTATCATTATTTTAGAATATTGTGATTGCAGGAGATGACAGCTCCATACATCTTAGTGTCCCCGAGGATCTTCTAGGGGGACATGATACAAAGGTGGAAGACCGTGATATTGAAGATCCCGACCCTCGGTTGGGTTAGATTCGTGTGTGTGTGTGTGTCTTAGTTTTTAACAAAGTTTAAAAGGTAAAAAATAAAAAACACATTTTAAAATAGAAAAAGCTTATAGAATAAGGATAAAAATTTAAAAATGTTTGCACAGTTAGACAATGTGTTTGTGTTTTAAGCTCAGTGTTATACAAGTCAAAAAGTTAAAAAAATTATATTTATAAAGTTTAAAAGTTAGAGCAGGCTAAATTTAACTTATTATTGAAGTAAGAAAATATATACATATATTTTTTGAGTTGGAGTCTTCTCATGCCATCGCCCAGGCTGAAGTGCAGTGGCACGCTCATGGCCACCGCAGCCTTGACCTGCTGGGCTCAGATGATCCTTCCACCTTAGCCTTCCAAGAATCTGGAACCACAAGGACGCACCATCATACCCAGCTAATTTTTTGATTTATTGTAGAGACGAGTTCTCACCAAATTGCCCGGGCTGGTCTTGAATCCCTGTGTTCAGGCAATCCTCTTGCCTCCACCTCCTAAAGTGCTGAGATTACAGGCATTAGCCACTGCACCCAGCCAGAAAAATATTTTTAAATAAATTTAGAGT
The DNA here is from genome assembly GCA_963574415.1 of Tarsius wallacei. NCBI lineage: Eukaryota > Metazoa > Chordata > Mammalia > Primates > Tarsiidae > Tarsius > Tarsius wallacei. Next base: position 8,641 of record CAUYQG010004641.1, read on the forward strand.
AGCCTAAGTATGCAGTGTTTATAAAGCCTTCACAAATTTTGATAAATTGAATTTTCATTTTCATTTCATTCCAAATATTTTTAAATTTCTCTTGAGACTGCTTATTTGATCCATGTATTATTTAGAGGTTTATTGTTTAATTTCCAAATGTTTGGGGATTTTTCTAGCTATCTTTTCATTATTGATTTCTCGTCTAGTTGCATTGTGATCTGAGAGTATGTTAGTCAGTACGAACTGACATAAGTCAGCTGACTGAATGGCTTAAAAGTAGAAATTTCTGAGCCCAGGGGTTTGAGACCAGCCAGGGCAACTTGGTGACACCTCGCCTCTACAATATATCAAAAAATTAGCCAGGCATGGGAGTGTGCGCCTATAGTTCCAGCTACTTGGATGGCTGAGGCAGAAGGATCACCTCAGCCCAGCAGGTCAATGCCAGGGTGGCCATGAGTGAGCCACTGCACTCCACCCTAGGTGACAGAATGAGACTCCAACTCAAAAAAAAAAAAAAGCAGAAATTTATTTTCTTACAGAAGAAAATAAATTGCTTGCATGGTCATTTCTGGTGAGGGCTCTGGTCCTGTCTTCCAGGCAACTGCCTTCTTGCTGTTTCCTCACATGGGGGTGGGGCAGAGAGAGAGGAAGAGGTCTTTGGTACCTCTTCTTTATAAGGGAACTGATCCCACCATGGGGGTTCCACCCTCATGACCATATCTAAATGTAATTGCCTTCCAAGGTTAGGGTTTCAGTATATGAATGGGGGAGGTACAATTCAGTTCCCAGCAGAGAAGACATTTTGTATAATTTCTTTTCTCTTAAATTTGTTTCAGTGTGTTTTATGGCCCAGAATGTTAATATTTCCTGGGAGCTTGAGAGAATGTGTATTTTGCTATTGCTGGATAAAGTGTTCTACAAATGTTCATTAAGTCCAGTTGTCTTTGTGCTTCTCTGAAAAATCCTTCTTAAGTCGAATCTGAGCCTTGCAGTCCTTTCAGCTCTGCTGTTCTCCTGATGCAGGGGGTGTGCGTGGGGAGAAAGGGTGGCATTTTATAATTCTACAGTGAAGTCTCAGTCTTTTAGCAGCCTGGACCCCTGGATCCCTGGATCCCAGCATGGCTCAGCCTTCCCCCATAGGTATATCAGAATGGTAGCTGGGGACTGGGGACTGGAGTTGGGTAGGTTCCCTCCCCACCCCTCCTAGGATAAAGTACTAGGAAGGCTTTTCCTTGCTGGCTGAGGTTTTGTTATGGAGAAGGCTCTGGATGTTGTTTTGTTTTTTTAGGTTTTTTTTTTTGAGTCGGAGTCTCACTCTGTCACCAGGCTGGAGTGCAGTGTCACACTCACAGCCACCACAGCCTTTACCTGCTAGGCTCAGGTGATCCTTCCGTCTCAGCCTTCAAAGTGGCTGGAACCACAGGTTTGTGCCACCATGCCTGGCTAATTTTTTTTTTATTTCTTTATTGTAGAAACAAGGTCTCACTATGTTGCTCAGGCTGGTCTTTAACCCCTGAGCTCAGGCAGTCCTCTCGCCTCCATCTCCCAAAGTGCTAGAATTACAGGCATGAGCCACCACGTCCAGCCTGGACACATTTCTAACTGAATGTTTTTCCCTTCCCCAGCCAAACAGGAGAAGGTAGAGCTCCTGTTCTTGGCTTTTCCTTGTGAGAACCTGGTGAGGCTCCTGAGGGTAAAACAGGTGAAAATCTGGGATTCCCTAAGACTGAAACCACTCTCACACTGGCTTACACTCCACCTGCAGGAATTCCTGTGCACCTTTTGAGTTCTTGCCCTTTCAATTCTTTCCTAGTTTTTAACAGATAAATGTCAATGTCTTTTTGTTTGCAAGCTCTGTTTTCAATAATTACAATCTGCTAAAACCTTCAAAACAAAATTGTGCTGGCTCACGCCTGTAATCCCAGCACTTTGGGAGGCTGAGGCAAGAGGATTGCTTGAGCCCAGGAGTTCAAGACCAGCCTAGGCAACATGGTGAGACCTCATCTCTACAAAAAAAATTAAAAACTAGCCAAGTGTGGAGTCTTGCAACTGC
>CAUYQG010004645.1:0-19302 GCA_963574415.1 Tarsius wallacei
ATTTGACCATTAAGATCTGGCTTAGCTGGGCTCGGTGGCTCAGCCTGTAATCTCGCGCCTTGGGAGGCTGAGGTGAGTGGATTGCCTGAGCCCGTGGGTTCGAGACCCGCCTGGGCAACTTGGTGAGACCTCATCTCTACAGTAAATCAAAAAAATATTAGCCGGGTGTGGTAGCGTGCCTATAGTTCCAGCTACTTGGAAGACTGAGGCGGAAGGATCGCCGGAGCACAGCAGGTCAACTCAAAAAAGAAAAAATAAAAAATAAAAAAATAAAAAAATAAAGATACCTGGAAACAAATGAAAATGAAGAAACATCTTACCAAAATTTCTGGGATGCCATGAAAGCTGTACTAAGTGGGGAATTCACATCTGTACAAACACACATGAAGAAAATGGAAAGATCACAAGTAAACAGCCTAACAAACTACCTAAGGGAGCTGGAAAAGCAAGACCACCAAAAGTCTAATTTCAGCAGAAGACTCCAGATCACCAAAATAAAAGTCCAAATTCCAGACATAGAAGACAAAAAGATAATACAAAAAAAATTAATGAAACAAAAAGATGGTTCTTGGAACAGATAAACAAGATTGATGGACCCCTAGCTAGACTGACCAAGAGAAAGAGAGAAAAGCCCAAATAAACACAATCAGAAATGCAAAAGATCAAGTCACAACTGACCCTGAAGAAATACAAAAGATTATCAGAGACTACTATGCACACTTGTATGGAAACAAACTCAAAAATCTAAATTAAATGGAAGACTTTCTTACATCACACAACCATCACAGGTTGTAACAAGAAGAAATTGAGGCCCTAAATAGGCTGATAACAATTCAGGAAATTGAATATGTCATAAGAAAACTACCTACAAAAAAAGCCCTGGACCAGATGGTTTTTCAGCAGAATTTTACAAAACATACTAGGAGAAAATGATACCAATCCTATTGAAAGTATTCCAGGCAATTGAGAAATGGAACTCTCCCCAAATCATTTTATGAAGCTAACAAGACATTGATACCCAAACCAGGTAAAGATCCAACAAAGAAAGAGAACTACAGGCCAATATCCTTGATGAACATAGTTGCCAAAATTCTCAACAAGATCCTAGCAAACCAGATCCAACAACACATCTCAAAAATCATCCACCAGGACCAAGTAGGCTTCATCCCCAGGATGCAGGGCTGGTTCAACATTCATAAAACCATAAATGTAAGTAGATCACCAGATGTAAAAACAAAAAACACACGATTATATCATTATATGCAGAAAAAGCTTTTGACAAAATTCAGCACCCCTTCTTGATAAAAACCCTTGAACATCTAGGCAACATACCTCAAAATAGTGAGAGCCATCTAGAGAAATCCACAGCCAGCATATTGCTAAACAGACAGAAATTGAAACCATTTCCCCTGAAAACAGGAACAAGACAAGGATGCCCACTCTCACCCCTCCTTTTCAACACAGTTTTGGAAGTCCTAGCTAGAGCAATCAGAAAAAAGGAGATCGGGGTATTCAAATAGGAAAAGAGGAAGTCAAGTTATCCCTCTTTGCAGATGACATGATGCTATACCTCAAAAACCCAAGAGAATCTGTCAAAAACCTCCTTGCACTGATAAAGGGCTTTGGCAAAGTCTCCGGATATAAAATAAATGTGCAAAAGACAGTTGCATTTCTATACACCAACAACAGACAAACAGAAACCCAAATAAAAAGCACAATCCCATTCACAATAGCCACACACACACACACACAGAGAAATGAAATACCTTGGCATTTTCCTAACCAGAGACATGAAAGATCTTTACAACGAAAACTATAAAATACTGCTCAAAGAAATCAAAAATGACACAAACAAATAGAAAAATATTCCATGCTGATGGATTGAAAGAATCAACATTGTTAAGATGTCCATCCTACACAAGGCAATCTACAGATTTAATGCAATACCCATTAAATTACCAGCAGAATTTTTCTCAGACCTGGAAACGACAATACAGGAATTCATATGGAAACATAAATGACTATGAATAGCCAAAACCAATACTCAGTAAAAAAAAAAAAAAAGCAGGAGATGTCATACTGCCAGATTTTAAACTTTATTATAAAGTTGCAATAATCAAAACAGCCTGGTTTTGATACAAGAACATGCATGCAGAGCAATGGAACAGGATAGAGATTCCAGAAGCAAAACCCCAATTTCTCAACCAACTCATTTTCAACAAAGCCTCTACCACCAACCACTGGGGAGAGGAGAGCCTATTCAGTAAATGTTGCTGGGGAAACCAGCTGAGCACATGCAGAAGATTAAAACAAGACCCCTACCTATCACCATACACAAAAATCAACTCTAAATGGATCAAAGACCTAAACATAAAACCTCAAACTATAAGAACCTTAGAAAATGCAGGAGACACCCTTATGGAAATTGGAACTGGCAGTCAATTCCTGATCAAAACCCCAAGCACCCAGGCCATAAGAGATAAGATAGACAAGTGGGACCTCATCAAACTGACAAACTTCTGCAAAGCCAAAGAAACCATCAAGAGAGCAGGGAGACACACCACAGACTGGGAAAAATATTTGCCAACTCTGTGTCTGACATCTAGGACCTATAAGGAACTCAAATGTGCCAAAAGAAAAAAACAGTCTCATTACAAGGTGGGCAAAAGATATGAATAGACACTTCTCGAAAGAAGACATACGAGCAGCCAACAGATACATGAAAAAAATCCTCAGTGTCGCTAGCCTTCAAAGAATGCAAATTAAAACTAAACTGACATACCACCTAACTCCAGTCAAGATGGCCATCATCAATACCTCAAAAAACAACAGATGCTGGAAAGGATGCGGTGAAAAGGGAACACTTCTATACTGTTGGTGGGAGTGTAAACTAGTACAGCCTCAGTGGAAAACAGTGTGGCAATTCCTAAAAGATTTAAAAATTGACCCTCCATACAACCCCGCAATCCTCCTACTGGGAATATAACCAGAGGAACTCAAATCATTCTGTGAAAAAGATACCTGCACACGTGTGTTTATTGCAGCATTGTTCACAGTAGCAAGAACATGGAACCAACCATGCTGCCCATCAAAAGAGGACTGGATTTTTAAAAATATGATATATATACACAATGGAATATCATGCAGCCATAAAGAAGGACAGAATCATGAACTTCACAGCAACCTAAATGGACTTAGAGTCTATACTGAGCAACTTATCACAGAAACAAAGAACTGTATCACATGTTCTCACTCATAAGTGGACCTTGAACAATTATTGTAATACTATAAGAAAAAGATTGGCAGTAGCGGGAAACTTCCCAGCGGGGCGGGGGGGTGAAATGTGGAATTGACAGTAGTGGGAATCTGCCGGAGGAGGGTGGCACACCTCATCAACCAGGGTACCTGTATAATGAACATTTGTATTCCTAACCCCAAATTGTGCCCCACATCTTTAAAATAAAACAATTAAAAGTAATAAAGAAGATAAGTGGAAAACAAGATAAATTCACACAATTTCAGACAGAGTCTATGATCCATTCAAGAAACTAAGACTAAAAATAGTTTGAGGATTAAAGATAAGCTAGCTTAATTTTGGGATTTGCTCTCTCAGTTCCCTCCTTAAAGTTCAAACAAACAAAATTCCTAGCCTCTATATCAACTATCTACATCTCTTTTCCCTTTACCTCTAGCTTCTAGAAGAACAAAAAGCCCTCTTTCTAATTGTTCTCAAAATTATTTTTACTTGACTTCTATTCCCCCAACTAAACGGGACGCTTCAAACAGTGGTCACTAATAACTTCTTAAGTTGCAAATCCTATAGCTTGTTTTCAGTCTTTGGCCTATGTGATCTTTTTTATGGCGTTTAGCCTTAACTTTGACTTTTTATCCTCTCTCTCTGAATAATTTCAACATCCCTCACTGACACATGCCCAGTCCTGCTTTGCTCCCTCCTAACTTGCTGACATTCAGAAACAACTCCCTCCTAGACAGTTCCTATATCCACTGTTAACTCATGTCCAAAACTGAATTTACTATTTTTCTTTAAAAATATACTCCTCCTGCTATTTCTGTTCAGTTTCCCACACTGGGAAAATGGGAGTCATCTTGGCTCCTTCATCTCTCCACCTCTGCATTTCTCACACCACTTGTCAGTTCACTTCCAAGGTCCCTACCCTTCATCTGTCCCAGTTCCTTTTTCGCTACCCAGCTCCAGGGCCTCATCTCTCATCTAGGCTCCCAAGAGGCCTGCCCTCAAATTCCATGCCCACTACCAGCATAACAAGTCCTCAGCACAGCTCTGATAGTGCTTTTTCACTTTGGATGGTTCCTCCAACCAAAGTGAAAAATGGTTATTAGTTGAATAGTTATTACCTTCAGAATAAGTATTTATGTGAAAAACGCAAAAGAATCCATTGAAACTTTCAAACTAATAAGTTTAGTAAGGTTATTATATGTGAAATAAATGTACATGTTAAATATAAAAACTTAAGGTGTTTCTTTGATGTGTCAACAATAACTTATTATAAAAATATAATGGGGAAATAAACTATAATAAATATGATGATTTGGTGTACAAGTTGGGGAAGAGACTGTTTCTAACAAACAGTATTGTCCCTGAAAGCAAAGGTAATGTTAGGCATACAAAAGTAAGAGTCTTTAAAAAAATCAGTAAGAATAGCAAATATATATACTTGCTATTTATATGCATTAAAAAGCTAAAAATAAAACCACCCCACAAAGAAGCTATTTCCAGAAAACTGTAAACTTTCACTGAGAAGCATAATGACTATAGTAAATGGAGAGACATAGCAACCCGAAGACTTAACATTAGAGAAATGTCAATGCTTCTTCAAATAGTCCTTAAACTTAATGAAATCTAACCAATCTTAATATATTTTTTCTTGAAACTGCTCAGCTCCTCTTGTTTCTTGACCATTTAAGATTCACATGAAATTTTTTAAAAACCACAAAAATTTGAGAAGTCATAGTAATGAGAGGGTCTTCACATTAAGATGACAAAATGTGTTACAAACCTACAACAATCAGATAATCCAGCATTGATGTCATTTTCTAAACTTGATTTTTTTTCCCATCTCCTTTGCCGACTGTAATCCTGACCTGCTCAAAAAAATTCTTTTCCATGAAACTTTCTCAGACCACTTAATCTGGAAGTTACTTCCCATAATACATTGCTCTTCTTTTTGACCATTGATTCCATACTCTTGGCTGTATAATAAATTTGTACATGCCTTTTCTCTCACAGAGTTTAAATTTCTTTGGTTTTATCATCTTTGCTTTAATGTGTTTATACCTAGGAAATTAAAAACAGCTGTTTTCAATATCATCTGTGACAAAGGGCAATATAAGATTTAATTACATAATGATGCCAAAGCATCAAAATTAGGTCTAGGATCTACCAGTAACAGCAGCACCTGAGAGTTTAGATATGCAGAGTTTAGGGCCCCATCCCAGATATACCTAATCAGAGGCTGTATTTTAACATGAACCTTAGATGATTTGTATGTACATTAAATTTAAAGAAACACTGCCCTAAAAAATTTCATGGAATGAAAATATTTCATAAGCCTCCTAAAGCAATCAGACTTAGTTGGACATCTGATAAATGAATAGAATTATTCAAATCTTATATTTTCTTCATAGGCAAAAATTTGGTGACATCAAAAAAATGCACTTAAAAAATGTGGTGCAGGAGGTGGGCTAAGTCTAATGAGAAAGGCAGGCAGATGAGGCGTGTACACAGGGATTGTGAAGACACTGATTTATAACTTGAAAATGATTTGAAGCCGGGCTCGGTGGCTCAGCCTGTAATCCCGCGCCTTGGGAGGCTGAGGTGAGTGGATTGCCTGAGCCCGCGGGTTCGAGACCCGCCTGGGCAAGCAAGACCTCATCTCTACAATAAATCAAAAACTAGCCGGGCGTGTTAGCGTGCGCCTGTAGTTCCAGCTACTTGGAAGGCTGAGGCAGAAGGATCGCCAGAGCCCAGCAGGTCGAGGCTGCGGTGGCCGGGAGCGGCCACTGCACTCCAGTCTGGGCAACGGAGTGAGACTCCAACTCCAAAAAAAAAAAAAAAAAAAAAAAAGAAAATGATTTGACACCTAGTTTACTCCTTCTGTAGAGGTTTTTTAAAAAGATAATTGCTTTTAATTTTCTGAATTTTCACTTATATGATATAATAAAGGCAGATTTATGGAACCTGATAGTGACATTTTTACAAAAAACAGTCCCCCCAGCGTCTGGTCAATAGAATATAAATATTTACAATGAAAAAATAGGCAAGGAAAAGGAATCATCATCCAGGTCAGTTTCTCTCCAATGCTCCTCAGACTGTGGACATAACTACCCGTCAGCCTCCTGGCGGTCACATCACACCCACCCTGTACTGCTGATGGCCTGGGACATGTGGGCTCACTGTGGATGGATGTTTTTGTTCTCTGTCACTCCTACGCTTTTTCTGTGCTATTTTAAAAGCTATCCTAATAGTAAATTAAATACAAAAATGTAAACTTTGAAAGACGAGAAAATAGGAATAAATATGGCTGGACTTCAACGAACATTACAAAGCGTGGGAGCCATAGCTCCATGTGTCCCTGGGCACCCAAGGGCAACACAGCTCCTACAGGTGAGGCTGCGGGTCCCCTGGGGCTGCAGGGGCCGCCCACTGTGTCACTAGACATCCATACACGCTTCAGGCCATTGGCATGCTGCAGTGTCTGCCACGCCTGCCCAGGAGGGTTTCTGTGTCAGGCGTGGCCTGTTGGAGAGTCTTCGTCATGTTTCCCCACCTTGGAGTCCAGTGTGTTGTAATCCATCAAGTTAAGCAGGTGGCTGCCCTGTTCTATAGAGCTTTCTAATTTTTTCCCCCAACTCTGCTCTTTCTACTAAGATATTTTTCTTTACCATCACCTGCTTAATCTACATTATTTTAACCTGAGCTACTCTGATCTCATCTCCAACTCATTATCATTTTAACAAAACCAGTTATTCCTCATGAGGTCCCCATTCCTTCCAGCCTAAGCCTCAGTCCCCAGATCATCCACTAGAATGTAAGCTTCCTAGTAGCACAGAGTGTGGCTGTCTGGGTCACTTGCTACATTTCCAGGGGATAGAACAGCATGAGATGTATAGTAGGTGTTAAATAACTGAATGTTCAACAAAGTAATATAAGCATAACAATTTGGACAACCTTTGTTATCCTAAGTCCTTCTATTAATAACAATTGTAACCATCAATCACCACATCTCCTTGGAACAATGTCTATTTTTGTTGTGTCACCACCTTCAGCATAATCATCTCATTCTGGATTGTCATAATAAAATCTGAGATATTCTCCTGTTAGAATTTTCTAACTTATCTCCTAGTGACTTGTTACAATCCCCTGTTGCCCAAGTATTATATCCAAACCCTTTACTCCAGCATTTAATTTTTCAGAGTCCAAACCCAAGCTTCCTTTCTGGCCTTTTTTTAAATGACTTCTCAAAGGGAATCTTCCTTTTTCAACAGGATGATCTATTCATGCTTTCTTACTGTGCACTCCTTGATGGAATCTAATTTCCCAAAGTAAAATGTTCTTCTCTATGATATCTACCTAGCACATCCTACCCATTCCTCAAGACTTGGCTCATGACACTTTTTCAATGAAACCTAGTACTTGACCACTCTGATCTGACATGATTCACTATTGACGCATTTGTAGGTAGAGCAAGTGAATATCTCCTTGGAACTCTCATGACAGCCATTCTCTATAATGTCCAACATTTGCTATGTGTATTTCTTTGAAAGTACATCCTTCTTCATGCGTGTTGTACATATGGATAAGCGAAGAGGTCAAGTTAGGCAAAGCCTGGATTAAAGCCTCTCTCTACCACATGGTAAAGTGGTAATGTTAGGCAATGCACTTCCTCTGTCTGGTCTCAGTTTCTTTATCTTTAAAAAAAGCACCTACCTTACAGGGTCAAGATAATTAAAATCAACCACACACTTTGGAAACCTCTTAGCAAGGTATTTGAAACAGAGAATATTCAACGACGTTGACGTCTTTTCTCCAGAGCCCCTTCCTACAGTTGAAGTTACTTTGTATTCATATATACTTTAGTAGATCAAAATATTGATCTATTCATTGGTGAATTGATCTAGGTTAATGTTGGATAGCAATACAGACTTTTCATTAAAGGATCTTAGAGCAAAATTTCCTACTCCTTTTGGACTAGAGTAGACACTTTTCTGTAAAAGGAAGGTTTTGAGAAGGTGGGAGTATATAAAAGAAAGACAAAAGACAATATGCAGTAGACTCCTATCTTAGTCACTATATCTTTCATAACATATCTTGTAAGGAAGTGTACTTTATCATTAAAACTACATGTAAACTGGAGTGTGTTGTAAAGAAACCTCACTGTGTAATGCTTAGACAAGTGGCTTGACCTCTCTGAGTCTATCTCTCCATTTAATATTGAGATCAGACCAGATGACCTTTATTGTCTCTTGGGATGCTGCAAGGATATAATTATTTTGCTGTGGAATATCAAGATAGCTTATCTGTCAGAAGTCTTGAGAAATATCTTTTTTCTAAGTAACAAATCATTATAAGATTTATTTCTGATTATAGAGAAATAATTTTACCAATTATAAGATACTAGGTTGCAATTCAGTTATTATTAAATCCCAAAATTTTCACATTAGCTCTAAAAAAGTATGATGTCTTATAACAAGAAGTGATAACAATACTTAGTCTTCCTTTACTTTGGAAAAAGGCAAATTATTATATAGAGATTGAGCACCTTACTCAAAATTAACTGTTAGCTTACTGGCCAAAATAAAGGACAGCCTGTGTGTTTCCTAGTTTCTACTTCTTAGTTTTTACTAAACTCAGCCCATGCCTTTTGAAGCATTAGAATTTAAATTATATTTGAATATGACAATTGTCAAGTATGCCAAGGAAGTATGGCAAAGTTCAGATAGAATACTATCATTTTTTATTCAGTAATACAAAAACTATTTGCTGTTGGGTCTCATTCATGCCCTGACTTGAACAGGTGATATTGCGTTTAAAACACACACACATATTTCTAGAAAATCAACAGCCACATACTAGGTGATACAAAAAGGCATGTCTACACTTGCCTTTTGACATAGATTTGTTGGAGTATGTGTGTGGTATGTGACACACAATTGATATTTTCCTCATCAACCTTATTTCAATGTTCTCTTTAAGAACTTGTGGGAGCCATTGCCTTGATAAGTTATGGTGTGGTCATGTGCTCTTTGAGCTATGGTCAGACCATGTTTCCTGACTTTGGCCCCCTCCTCTACGTTGGAGGTGAATCTCCTCTTTCTCTCTCTCTTTCTAATTTACTTTCTAAATAAACTATATTTTCTAATTTTAAAAAAAAGAACCTCTGGAAGCCAGCTTGAGACCACTCCATGGTTATGGCTGTCTGCTCATTTAGTGTCCCACGGGGTGGAAGATGCAGGCTATCTCCTGAAGCAGCTTGAGACCCTGGGCTTCAGTAAGAAACTACTGAACAAGTAGCACAGGATATGTGAGCCTTCGGACTAATCTGTAACCCCAAGTCGGTGGCAGTGAATTCAGGAACTGGGTAGTCCATTTACTCTGACACCCAGGTCAATGTCTTTTCAGCAGAAGTTGGATTGTCTTCTCCCATCTCTGTTAAAGAAGAGTCCACGTATAGCTTCCCACATGAGTCCACGGAAGACATACTCTGCTAATACTTCCTAGGCCATCATTCCAGCACTGCACACTCACTGGTGGGTCCCTTGCTATTGTACAAGATTGCAGGGTCCATACACCACAGAGGAGCACCAATGCCACAGAGTCACAGATCCACGTACGTTGCTCCTGTAAGAGGCCAGTGTTCAGCCCTGTGATGGATAGCCACCAAAATGAGGATCCTGGAAAGCTGCTTCGATCTGGCTACATGAGGTTCCAGGATTTAATTGTTTAGCAATAGGTGAGCCTGCTGTGGCCACAGCAAACCTTAGAACAGCACCTTGACTGGTTTTCCTGGAGGACAAGTCATGACATCAGTTCTGTTTTCAATGGCAACAAAGGTCCAAGCTACCATTAGAAGCATTTCTCAGCTTCTCTGAGAGATCTGAGGGTTTCTTTTACAGATATACTCTTTTATCTATAAGTCAAGTCAGGTATCACCCAAGCGGGTTCTGCAGCAAGGAATTTGAGGATAACTACCTTCTTCATTGGCAAGACACAAGTGTTCTGGATATCACGAAGGTTTCCCTTTCAGTTCATTCAGGGATCAAAGACCACACCATATGAACCCCTTGGGCAGTGTGGAAAAGATTTGATTTGTTTTTATTCACTTGACTTGTACAACGTTCCCAGCAGGTTTAAGGGAAACCTGAGACTTACTAAGAACCAGACAAATTGATTGACCTTGTACCCTATACCCTCAGCCTTAATGGTGGAAACTATTTAGTGATAGAGACTAGAAGCACCCTTACATTCGTAAGACCCTTGCCTATCAAGATGTAAATATAGCTTAGAACCAACCAGAATAAATTTCGAACAGATAAGAATGCCTACTCTGTCCCTAGAGGTTCCTAGATCAGGTTGCAGAATACTGTTCTCCTTTGAGTTCCCCTCCGCCATTGAGGAGCAGACCACTTACTTGCCTGTGAAAACAATTACTTGGCAAACTCTCTCTCCTCTCCTTCCATGTGCTGGGCAAGTGATGAACGAGGAGTGGAGCTGACTTCAGCTCCGTCACAGATGTTGACCCACCACTGGTCTGCCTTCTCTCTCACTTGCCATCCCCTTCCTTCTGCCACAGTTAGCATGCTGGATCGGTAGGATGCAAAGCTATGCATGACCCTTTTCTCGGCTGGACACTGTCATCTGGCCAGATAGACTAACAGGAGCAAATCCAGCTGGGGCTGATTGTACTTTGCTCACGTCTGTTGCAGCATATGGTGTGTTCACATGAAGAGACTGACAGAGCTACTTAACTTAGCAGTGTGTTTGTCTGATGTCACCACCCAAATACTGTACATAGTGTCATATATGGGTGTGCAGTCCCAATTTGATTACAATTCATGGATTTCATAAGGAGGATACTTTAAAATTGGGTTTGAACTCCACAATTGTCAACATGGCAGAGCTAGCTGGAAACCTTTGAAGACATACCCCTTAACTGGCCCCATAATTTTTTATAGTAGGAAATTGAGACAGAAAGATTAAGTGATTTCCCCAAAGGACTCACACAGCCAGCTAATATCAGGACCAGGGTTAGAACTTGTGACCCTGACTTCCAACTCAGTGTTTTTTTCTGGCTCAGGCTGCCTCCACATGTTTGGTTTCATTTTATCTTCAAGATGTGGCCTCTTGGAGCCTTTCCTGGAATTGGACTTCTGAGCCTACAGAGGCTTAATGCACACTTTTGGGAAGGGAGAGCCATGAGGCTTCTAAGTGGTTTTGATCAAGTTTGCCAATATTTACACCCTAGGATGATCTGCATGAACTTCATAAATAATACAAATTCCTACCAAGTGAGTTAACATGAGCTACGTGGCCTTTTGACATATCCATGTTATGCAACCACCCAGCAAAGTTAACCACGCAATAGAGGACCGAAGGTAACCACTGATTGCAGTTACTGCTATTGACCATTTTAAGTGTGACTATTTTTAAAATATTGTATGCCTCATTAAGCTGTGCTCTGAAAATGAGGAATTTGCTTTAACTGCATTGTTTTGAATTGCTGAGAGAAGAATCTATCAACCACAAGGTGCCCTGCTGCTGAACTCAGCCAAAAAGCTGTTAATAACTCCAGCAGATGTTTCAGCTTTTTAGGCCAATAGACTCTCTCTCTCTCCCTGCCCTCCCCTTTCCAGAATCTGATGCCAATATGACTGAACTCCAGTTTTTGTGGTTGTCGCCGCCCCTGCCGCCGCTGCTAGAGCCGGTGGTACTATGCGGCGCTGCTAGAGCCGGTGGTACTATGAGGATGATTCTTTAAACAACCGCTGGCAACAGAACCTCAGCCTTTTCAGGTCAGAATATTATTGCTTTCACCATCAGAAGTTTACATCTCCGGGGGTGGGGGGTGTTGGCATGGAGGAATAAAGGTAAAGGCACAAAATCAGTATTTTCATTTTGTTGTCTGCCATCATTACTTGTCATTTTATTTAGCTTTGTGTGGTTTCTCCCAATGCAAAAAGTCCATTTCTCAGACTCATCAAAGTGCTACATTTGCTAAGGTCATTCATACACCAAAGGCCCTCCTGGTCCAGGAGAGAGGTTCTGGGGTTAGCAGAGATGAACAGTTTTGTGTGGTTGTTTGCATGATACCGTGTGGCTCAGAATGCCCTGACCTTATCAGTTCTGCAATATTAGATGTGTGTTTTATAAATATAGCTACATCCCTGTGAGATAAGTAGAGTTTGAGGGCACACAGGGTCACTGCAGTCCCACATCAGGATTTATCAACATCTCTGAACTGGGGTAAACCTGACATCTTCACTTGGAATTAAATCTATGTTCCAACACTTTTCAAATGAGAAGAAATTAGGGGAAAAAAAGAGGGGAAGGGGAGAGATTCTACCCTTTCCTCCACCCCCTTGCCCTACCTCCTACTCAATTATTTCAGAGAGAGGGCTTTAAGACACCCTAGTGACAGCAGGGTGACCAAGAAAACACAGGTGCACCACATTTATGGAACCGCATTGGCTGGGAACACATCTGAACTGCACATCTATACATATCATCATGCAGAGAATTGCCATTTCAAAGGGAGAGAATACTGAGAGGCAGAATTAAGTTCGTAAATATTTTGTTTTCTTATTTTGATGCAATACAAAACCAGAATATCCAAGGCTCTGTGGACCTCTATTGTCAGTTTCAACAGTTGCCAACCATAGTAATTCAACTCCAAAATCTCTGCTCTATGCCACACTGGCTATAAAAAATAAGTGCCTTTTCCTCGGTGCCACTGCCACAATACTGTTTGCATCCCTGTGTCTTTCTAATTCTCAGGAAAAGTGCAGGAATATGATGCAAGCCTTCTCCCTTTTTTTAACTGGATAAAGTAATAGATAACCCTGTGACTTGGTCCACATTCTCTTCTGTATATGTGCAGAACACTCATTAATGCTAATGAAATTTGTACATATGTATTGAAGCGAAAATACAGTTGCCTATGCCTGTGTATTCTTTATTTTCTTACTATACACTTGGGAGTTTGATGGCATCTATATCTTCTAATTCTGAAACATGAGTAACTCAGATTAAAAATTATACCATTTGTTCTGAAATATAGTGTTCTCACTAGCAAATGGGGTGGGCATTTCTGCTTAGATTACTATGATTTCAAGAAGCCAATACCAGATGATGAGTCTTTAGTAAAATAAACAACCAATGTTGTAATAATAAAATAGGTTTACAAATAAAAAATAAAAAGACTCCCGACTGAATCAGCAGAGAATATATTCTCATTACTTAAAAATTCCATATTACATAATTCATATACATCTCCAGAGGAGTAAAAACACATGATAAGGAAAAAAAAAGTGAACTTAAAATAATCATGGGTAAACTGAGACTCCAGACCTGCCAGCAGTGAATATTGGTAATAGGCATTACCAGTTTGGGGATGCCTGAGGACCATGTAAATCCAGACGATGGACTTCTCTAGGTCTTGAACTTCACCTGGAATCCTGCACTGCAAGTGATGATTTCCAAGTTATTTTGTTCTTGATTATTTCCAGTCCAAGTAAAATGGACAATAAAAAAAAGATGCTTCTATACTATTTCCATGATGGATGTTCACGACCAAAATAACTTCACCATCTGATGTGTTTCACAGTTTTAAGTTAAAACAGACATACTATAATATGCTTGTACATCTGGCTCAGGTGCTTCGTTTGCCATATGTTTGTGAATTAATCCAAGGAGATGTTACAATTGCACATTCCCCTTGGGACTTGAATAAAATGTGCCCACAAAGAGTTACCTAATTATTCATTCCTGCCAACAACATCCTCACCTAATAATAAGGTGGTGCTCAAAATGAGACAATAGTGCTTTCAGTCTTGAGAGATGTCAGTGCCACTTATTGTTTCAAAAACAGAAAGTCTTTTGCATTTTTTAAAATAAGAAAAAGATCTTTGGCCTTTAAAGCAAATAAAGTACTCTGAAGGTGGTATATTTGGTATTCTTATGGGGACAAATTCTGTAGTGCTGATCAAGGCCTAATGCTTCCTGACACTCATTGATTTATAGTCCATATAGCCACAAGAGATTAGTGGCCCAAAAGTTGATAGTCTCTAAGAAATGATTGATCCTATTTTTTTCTAATTCTCTCTCTCTCTCTCTCTCTCTCTCTCTCTCTCATAAAGCAGGGTCTCTCTCTGTCACTCAGCTGGAGTGCAGTGACTCAATCATAGTCCACTGCAACCTCAAGTTCCTAACTTAAAGCAATTCTCCTGCCTCAGCCTCCCAAGTAACTATTACTACAGGTACCACCTCCACAGATAATTTGGGGAGGGGGGTAGAGATCAGAGTCTTGCTATATTGCACAGGCTAGATTCAAACTCCTGGCCTCAAGCTATCTTCCCACCTAGGTCTCCCAAAGCACTAGAATCATAGGCATGAACCACCATGCCCTGCCCTGATTCTCTTTTGATGCAAAATGAACAATATTATATGATTTTATTTTAAGGATTAAAAAGAGGAGGAGGAATTTGCTTATTAGTTAAAATACAAGCTAACCATCAAAATTCAGATTTTAATAAGGTCTAGAACAGGTCAAAGATTAAATGAATAAAGCGTGCTCTAGACCTAGCTTCATCCACCATTAAATCAATTTGAAAGACTGTGGCAAAGATAAAGCTGTACCAATAAACCTCTAATAGTGTGTTAATTGTATATTGACTGAAGTAACAGATGATATGGGGTTGAATTTTCACAGGGACTAGAATAAAAGACCCTAAATAGTTAGACTAGGTTAGATTCTTTCTCCCCTGAAATACAAACCATGTGCAGGTAAAACAAGAAATAAAAAGGGAGAGAGAGAGGTTTGGGAGATTTGCCTGAGGTTTTCCAGTTTGCCAGTGGGTGTCAATGCCAAGTCATCTGCCTCCACAGTACTAGTGAAACAATGAGAACTACAAATGATCTCAGTTTTTCTAGTAAATCTTAACATTTTTTGATTACTCATGTATAATATTTCAAATCTATATGTAATATTTCCCTTGAGTAAAAGGGAGAGTTACTATGAGGAAATAATTGAATGATTGAAATAATCTCTTGTTGGGATGTGAGAAATTAAAGGGAAATTTCATGGAATAAGAAGTATGAAAAATCACCTTGAAAAGCAAAACCACAGGTCTTCTCTGGTTCTCACACAGACCAGGTGGAGATTGTTGTATAGTGTAAAGGGGTCTGTGTATCCTTAGCCTCAGCATACGATGGATATCAGATGAAGGTCTGAGAAACCTAAGGTAGCTGAGGGGTTTATTACTAGAAATACTGAAACTGATCTCCTTCAAGGAGATTTCTTTTCCAACATCTATTGGAGCGCATTCATTAGTATAGTTGGACTCTATTGGTCAAGGACGTTATGCACAATCACCGCCATGAAATAAAGCTCTTAAAAGTGTATGCATGTGCAGGTATCTTTTTTGTAGAGTGATTTGAGTTCCTCTGGGTATATTCCCAGAAGGGGAATTGTTGGGTCATATGGAAGGTCAATTTCTAGTTCTTTTAGGAATCACCACACTTTTCCATAAAGGTTGAACTAGTTTGTATCCCCACCAATAATGTAGAAGTGTTCCCTTTTCCCTGCATCCTCGCCAGCATCTGTTGTTTTTTTGTTTTATTTATGATGGCCATTCTTATTGGAGTTAGGTAGTATCTCATAAGCAGTCCCTGAACAATTACCATAAGACTATAAGAAAGGAATTGACATTAGCCAGAAACTGCTGGGGGGATGGGAGACATATGCCATCAATAAGGGTACCTGATCTCAAACCAGGGAAAGTGGGGACCAAAGGGAGGCTCAAGCTTTACTTATATGATGACCACTTGTACACTTAATCCTGAATTGTACCCCACATCTTTTAACAAAAAAGCATGTGCATGTCCCAGTAGTGGAACTCTTACTACAGCTTAACTGTAGTCAGGATACTTCCCTAAGTGTGTCTCAAAAGTTATGTATGTCATCAAGTAGGCACTCCAATTTTAAATTTGGTAGGACATGCCTTGAAATTCCCTAGAGAAAATTTTTCCCACTCATTGCAATTGTATACTTTAAACATACACACACACACACACGCACACACACACACACACACACACACGTAATATACATTTTCTTCATTCATTAAATGTTTATTGAATGCCTACTAATATACAACATGTTATGGATACAAAGCTGAGAAGGCAAGAACCTGCTCTCAAGTTATTTAAACAAGTGGAGAATCAGACCTGCAAACACACAAATATAATGAGAATTACAAAATTGGATGATCCACAAAGTTGAGTGGCAGATTAGGATAATGCAGCTAAATCTGTCATGGAAAACTTCCCAGAAGAAGCATGAATAAGGGTCTTCCAGGTAGATGAAGATTTAAGATCTATTGTAATCGAGAGAATAACAAATCAAATTATTGTATTTGAGTTCCAAGGCCCTTAATTCCCCATGAAAGGGGAATTAAGACTAGAAATTCCTGGGGGCTGGGCAATCATCCTGGGTTGTATTATAGTAGTTAAGGGAGTTCATGGACCTAATCAAGTGGAATCATGACCTATTCAATATTGGAGAGATGCAAGGAGAAGAATAAATAGGATGTGTTGTATAGAAGATGAGGAAGTATTAAAAGGCTCCCAGTCTTTTGGCTTAGGAAATGGAGTGAAGGGTCTAAACATTCACTAATATAAAAATATAAACATAATGTACAAATATACAAGGAAGAACAGGTTTTGTGGAGTAGCTGGGTCTAGGCACCACAGCAGAGATGAACATGTCTAATCCTGGACGTACTGAATTTGCAGTGCTGTAGGATAACCAGGTGAAACTGTTCAGAAAACATCTGAAGATATGGGACTAGAGCTCAGTACAGAGATTTAGATGTAAAACTGTAGTAGAGACAAGACCCTCCAAAAGTAAATAAAGTGGAAAAAGAAAACACTTAACTTTTAAACGGAGGGCAAATAAATGAGAATCAACGAAGGCACTGGAGAAGGAGTAGCCAGTGCAGAAGGAGGTAAGCAAGGCAAGAGAGAAGATAGACATGTCCTGGAAGCCAAAGCCAAAGCTCCACAAGTGGATGAAGAGTCTGAATAATAACAATGCTTATTTTGGGGCAACTCCTTTGGGTTCCCTCCCACTATTGGAACTTCTCTGTCCTCTCAATAAATCCTGCTTTCTCACTTAAAAATTTTTAATTTAATTTTTTTAAAAATGCTTATTTCATTGAGTTAGAGGGTGAAACAAGACAATCTGTGCAGTGATATGGGTAGACCCAGGTTAGCATGGATCAAAGAGTGAGTGAATGGATGATATGAACTCACAGATAGTGAATTTAGATTGCACTTTCTTAAAGAATAGTGATCAAGTGATGAAGCATGAGGGTGCTAAATAAATGAGTCATTAAAAGGGTTTTGTTTGTCAGTTTCGTTTTTTTTTAAGAGGGATGATCATATTCTTATGCTAATGGGAATAACCAGTGCAGCACTGAAATTAAGAAAAGCATGGTGATAAAGCAAATTTCCTAAGGAGGCAAGGTGAAATAATATCCACAGCCCCAGTGAATGGAGTTGCCTTTGAGAGAAAAATTGTCTTTTGCTAGAGATGAGGACAACAAAGAAAAGAGGGTGCAGATGTGGGTGAGCTTATAGGAGAATGAGGAAGGAAATGAAAGAAGCTGTTCCTAACAGCTGCTAGTCCCTAAATTAAAAGCAAGGTCATCCTAAAGAGAGAAGATTGAAAGTTTTGAGGAGTGGTGAAAGTTTGGAATAGCAGCTGAGGGAAATAGAAGAAGCACGTGTAATCGGACTGTCGAGTAACATTGAAAGCACAACTGAGATTAGTTTTGCTCCAGATTTATGGTCTCCATTCTGTATGGTTGTGATTTTTCTTTTTCCTATAGCAGAGCTGTGCTCAAGGAATGTTTACAGCTAAGGAGGCTCCATGGAGGATTGCCTGAAGGACATGAAGTCCATCCATCTCTCCAGATAGTTTAGATTATATCTAAGATCAAGGTAAACCATCAAACTAAATACTTGAGCCATATTGTTTTGGCCCCTTTTACTATTACTCACTTTTATTGAATTGCATTTTGGCGTTGGGCCTTGGTTTGCATTGAGAAACCCACCGAGAAACAGCCACAGGCCTCTCAGTGTCGTTAGTATCGTGGAGGATGTGTAGAAGGAAAGGCACTAGACTATGTTCCATTCATGTTCTATTCATGAGGGCACAAAGAGTCATTTAATTTAGACCCAAATGCCAGGAAATAATTGGTTCTTCATGAATAATGATAATATGTTTAAATGTTTACCTGGTGTAGAGCTAGGGATGGTAAGAAGCATGGTCTTGAAACCAGGATGTTTGGTTCAAATCCAGTCTCCATCATCTATTAGTTGGTTGATCTTGAACCTATTAACTTCTCTCTGCCTTAGTTCCTTCATCTATAAAATAGCAAAAAGAACAGTCCTTACTTCATAGGCATGTAGTTAGACTTAAATGGGACAACCAATGAAAAATGTTTAGCACTGTGTCTGGAAAATCAAAACCCTCAATACATATTAGTTATTATTATTTAAGAGGGATTAATTATTATTATTATTATTATTATTACTATCTTACAACTGATATGTTTTGGTTTTGGTTTTGTGTTTTGCCTTCATCTGCAGTGTGGTGTGACTTTGCATGTATTAATTTACCTCTGGTTTTTAGTTAATATTATTTTTCCATTTGTTCTTTACCTACATTTCACTTAATTTTTTTTTATTAAACATATTTTTTATTTTAAAATTGTGGGGTACAGTTAAGGGTTAGGTATACAAATATGCATCGTTCAGGCACCCTTGTTAATAAGGGGTGTCCCCCCATCCCCAGACAGATATTGACTACCATTAATCCCACCACCCTTGCCCTCCCTGTCCGACCCCCCCATAGATTCCCACCACTGTCGATCCTTTTCTTATAGTATTATGATAGATGTTCAAGGTCCACTTATGAGTGAGAACATGTGATACTCAGATCTTTGTTGCTGTGAAAGATCACTCAGTATTATAGACTCTAGTTC
>CAUYQG010004646.1:0-13444 GCA_963574415.1 Tarsius wallacei
TACAGGTGCGCGCTACCACGCCCAGCTAATTTTTTGATTTATTGTAGAGATGAGGTCTTGCTTGCCCAGGCGGGTCTCGAACCCGCGGGCTCAGGCAATCTGCTCACCTCAGCCTCCCAAGGCGCAGGATTACAGGCTGAGCCACTGAGCCCGGCTTGTTTTATTATCTTACCATGGAAAAAATTATTTAGAATTATTATGGCAATATGTAATAAAGATATTCCTGATCCTTCCATGGATAATATATATGATGTTTCTCTTTCCACTAAGTACACAAACATTTTTCATAATAACAAAAATTCTCAGAAAATATACTGTTAATGGCTGCTTATTTATATCACCTGTCTCTCACCAGAAGAAATGTTTTATACACACACACACACACACACACGCACACACACACACACACACACACACACACACACTAGGAAAGGGTGTCTGAATATTTCATCACATGGGCAAATATTTTCATAAGCAGCAAAAGATTAATCACACACATTTTGTTTTATTTTTTCCTCGCCTTTGCTTTAATAATAATAAAGTCTATCTGTATCCTAGAATGAATTAAATAGTTCTTACAATTTATTTTGGCTGTTTTTGTAGCAAACCAAATTTTCAATAAGAAAGCTCTCTATCAATAAATAGAATGATGCTATCTGTGCATTCTTTTGTAGATATTTTACACTTGGAAAATAATGACTGCTGCTAAAACACAGTTGGATTGACAGTTTTTCTTATCCAATTCAGGTCCAGTTATCAATGCAATTGGAGCATGAGTATTTGAGTTAATTTAATGTTCCCGTTAACACAAGCCCTGTCCCATGCTCCCGGATCCCCTGAAATGATTTTGAAAGGCCGTATTCTTTCTTTCTTTCTTTCTTTCTTTCTTTCTTTCTTTCTTTCTTTTTTTTTGAATCAGACTCTCACTCTGTTGTCTAGGCTGGAAAGCAGCGGCACATTCACAGCCACTGCAGCCTCAACCTGCTGGGTTCAGGCGATCCTTCCACCTCAGCTTTCCAAGTAGCTGTAACTACAGGCACACACCACCACGCCCTGCTAATTTTTTGATTTATGGTAAAGATGAGGTCTCACCAAGTTTCCCAACTGATCTTGAACCCATGAGTTCAGGCAATCTGCTCACCTCAGTCTTCAAAAGTGCTGGAATTATAGACGTGAGCCACCATGCCCAGCCTAACTGTATTATTTCAGTAGCTATATTCGGGCCCCCTCCTGAAACACTGACCAATTAATTTATTTAAATATAAGCTTCTCTGAATATTTAAAATATTCAAATATTGCAGTTGAACATGTCAGTATCATTGTCTTTTTTGATGATTTTAGACATTAGAAAAAAGACTGAGCTGAATGTATTTTTATAAATTCAGAAGTTTGGGGGGCAAATCCTTATTTTTTTAAATTATAAAATAGAGATGATCATAATATCTACCTAATAGATTTACTGTGAAGACTAATTGCTTGAATAGTCACTGGCACACAGAATCTCATTAATGTTAGCTATAAAATTATTGTTATCATTGTCAATTAATAGTAAAATGTATAAAATATGTATTAAAGTATGTTATTAGATGTAAGACTGTGTACTGGTAAGATTTTACTTTTCTTTTTGAAAGTTGCCATTTACCTACTTTCTTCAGAACATGCCAACTTGGGGAGTCATTTGCAGAACACAACTATTCTACCATATGGCCTTCATTCTATAAACAACTAAATATTTGTCTTTTGGGAGGAGTATGAGACACAATATTTCTTTTATTGACCACCAGTGTGCTTTTATTTTTTAGTTAATGAAAAATATGGTATCCATTTGAGACTTTTTTTGTTTGTATGTTAGTTTGGCTTGATTGTCGGACATATACACACAGATTTCAGGACCTTTTTACAGTCCCTTAATCATATCTTTTGAGTTCTTATGCACCTCTTTTCCCATCTTCCTAGGTTGCTTCGCTCATCCTAATAATGACCCTCTTGAACATATATCCATCTCTATTACACTTCCATTCTTTCTCCATACATTCATGGCTAAATCTCATCTTAGTTAAATTAAAATCTGTCTGTGCCTACCCCGGTGCATGAGACTGTGGCTAATGAAAATTAAATAATCATGCTGATCAATCTTCACTTGAATTTATGAACAATAATCTTTAGTGGGCCCTTACTTCGCTAAACAATTCTCAAATGTTGTAGATTTAACAGTACTTTAATTCTTCCACTATGATTGATGCGTACTTCATACCTTTTACTCTGTCATCAAACTGCAAATTATATCTTCTGAAAGCACACTATCAGTTGAAATCCTTTAAGTATGTCAAGATTTTTCAGAGAAACAGAAGCCACAGAAAGTATATATAATTTACATATATGTGTAGTATATTATAATGTATACTTGTATATTAAAATATTATATAATATTTACAAATTGTAAATATATATATGCCATATATATTTTAAATAATTGATTCATTTAATTATGGAGACTGTCAACTCCAAAATCTGCATAGCATCTTGGCAGGCTGAAAACCCAGAGAAGAGCTTCAAAAAAAATTGCTGCAAAACTGTCTCTTTCTCTGAAGAGGGCTGCTTTATTTTTTCTGGTCTTTGAGTGATCAGGCAAGGCCTCCAACATTCCAGAATTAAATCTGATTCACACAAAGTCTGCCAGCTAAAATATGAATCTCATCCAAAAATATCCACACAGAGATATGATGGAAGAAGGCTGGTAGTGAGGTTAGTGTGTATGTAATCTTCATATTTGGTCTACTAGAGCTTGCAGGACTTTCAGCCAAAGTTCAGAGCTTCTCACAAGATTTGCTATGGTTTTGTATAACTTTATTTTCTTGAATTCATGTATGTTCCCTTCTCTTTTCTTTTCATGACTGAAGTAGCCACAGATTCAAGCTGCTGTACCACCTCTTGTAGGTTTTCTTCATGCTTCCTACATCTTAGCAAATAATCTCTCTTTTTTTAAATTTTATTTAAAATGTGGAGTGCAATTCAGGATAAGGTGTACAAGTGGTCATTGTACAAGTAAAGTTTGGGCCTCCCTTTGGTCCCCACTTCACCTGTTTTGGGATCCTTATTGATGTTATGTCCCCCGCCCTCAGCAGTTTCTGGCCATTGTCAATGCCTTTCTTATAGTATTATGGTCCGCTTATGAGTGAGAACATAATGGCAATCTACAGATTCTATGCAGTACCCATTAAATTACCAACATCATCATTCTTCTCAAAACTGGAAACAACAATACAGAAATTCATATGGAAGCATAAATGACCACGAATAGCCCAAACAATTCATAGCAAAATAAACAAAAGCAGGAGTATCACACTTCCAGACCTTAAACTTTATTATAAGGCTGCAGTTGTCAAAACAACCTGGTATTGGTACAAGAACAGGCATATGGACCAATAGAATAGGATAGAGATTTTGGAAGCAAAAACTCAATTTCTCAACCAACTCATCTTCGACAAAGCCTCCAACAACAACCACTGGTGAGAGCAGAACCTATTCAGTAAGTGATGCTGGGAAAGCTGACTGACCACATGCAGAAGAATGAAACTGGATCCCTCCCTATCACAATACACAAAAAACAACTCCAAATGGATCAAAGACCTAAATGTAAAACCTCAAACGTTAAGAATCTTAGAAAATGCAGGAGACACCCTTATGAAAATCGAATTTCCAACCAATTCCTGATCAAAACCTCAAATAGTCTCTCAATTAAACCTCCTCAGACAGTCTTTTTTTGGTCATGCCATAATTTTATGGGTGGAAGCATGATAAATTATGTGAAATAATCTTTCACATGCCCTCAGCACATCTACCAGTCTATCTGCATTGCTTTCTGTTTGGTCTACTCAGGGTGCTATAACAAAGTACTAGAAACTGAGTGGTTTATAAGCAACAGCAATTTATTTTTCACAATTTTGGTGGATGGGGAGTCCAAGACCAAAATCCTGGCAGCAAGACCAGGTGAGCCAGGTGGCTCAAAGCTGGCACTTTCTTGCTGTGGTTTCACAACAAGAAATGGTGAAATGGCAAATGAACTTCTTGGGCCTCTTATAAGGGCTTTATTTCTATTCATGAGAGTTCTACCATCATGACCTAATCACCTCCCAAAGTGTGCACCTGCTAACACTATTATCTTAAGGAGTTAGTGTTTCAGTATATGAATGGGGAGGGGGCACAAGCATTCCAATCATAGCACTACCAATATATTCCACTTTCTCATCTTGTGCAGGTTGGGTTTTCCATGCTTTCATCTGAAGTCAGTCCTTTCATTGCACCTGGGACATGTAATCCACTTATAATCAAGGACAACTAATGATTACTCTTTCTGTCTTGAGTATCATCAATTTACCTCTCTATTTCATAGATATCATGCTATTGTAGCACACATCTTTGGAATATAATCACTCAAGCCTGAATTGCTCTGCAGTTACTTTTTTTTCTTGTGATGCTTTATCAGCAAATCTTTTTGAAAAACTACCTATATACATATCTATATTTCATCCTCCAAATTCACATCTGAATTAGTTTCATAAAGACAGTTCTTTCTTTTCAAGGTCAATAATAACTTTATTCTGCTCAGTTCAAATTATAGTTCCCAGTTCTCATATGAATTTCATTATTACTGGTAGTAGAAGCAGTGGATCATATCTACATTTCTAAAACACTTCACTTGATTTTCATTGCTTCCTATTTCTAGCACCTTTTCTATCCTACTGAGCCTTCCTGTTCTCCTTTGACTTCTATTTCTTATGATTCTAGTTATTTTTTTCATAAATAAATTTATTGTAAACATTAACCCAATTAATTGTTTTTATTCAAATTTAGTTTTATGGGTAAATTAGAGAGAGAGAGAGAGAGAGAGAGAGAGAGAAGATTCGCCTCCCAAAGGTGGAGGAGGGGACCAAAACTGGGAAGCGTGGCAACAGCCATAGCTCAAAGAACACATGTCCACACCAGAGTCTCCCAAGGCAATGGCCTGTTTCTAGTTATTTTAGTGTTGGTGCATACCAGACCTCAGTTTTCAACTCTCTTTTCTACCTATACTCACTCTTATAGTGATTTCCTGTCTGGAGTTTGTGAGTAGCACTAACCAGGATATATCTCTTATATTCATATGTTCTGCTCAGAACACCTAAGATACTTATGTTCAAATGCTTATTCAATATATCTACTTATATGTTTATTTATTTACTTTTATGTATTCATTTTTATTTTACTGTAAAGATGTGGGGTGCAAGTCATGATTAGGTACATAAGTCGTCTATGTGCAGGTAAAGTTTGAGCCCCCAACTGTTTGCCACTTCCCCTAGTTTAGGGTCAGTTACCTTTAGTAGTTTTACATGCCCAAGCCCCTTCCCCTGGCAGTATCCAGCTACTGCCAATCCCTCTCTTGTAGTATTGTGATAAATATTCAGGGCACACTTAGAAGTGAGAACATGTGGTACTCAGTTCTTTTTTCATGTTATAGATCATTGAGTAGTGTAGTCTCTAAATCCATCCAAGTTGCTGAGAAGTCCAGAATTGTCTCCCTCTTTATGGCTGTGTAGTACTCCATTCGGTATATGTATCATATTTTCTTTATCCAGTCTACTTTCTACAGGCAGTAGGGTTGGTTCCCTGTTTTTGCCATTGTGAATAGTTCTGCAATAAGCATGTGTGTGCAAGTATCTCTTTTATAGAATGATTTGAGTTCTTCAGGGTATATTCCAAGAGGAAGAATTGCTGGTCATGTGGGAGGTCAATTTCAAATTCTTTTATAAATCGCCGCACTGCTTTCCATAGATGTTGAAGTAGTTTTCACCCCCATCAACTGTGTGGAAGTGTTCCCTTTTCTCTGCATACTTGCCAGCATCTGTTTTATGTTTTATTGGTGATGGTCATTCTTACTGGAGTTAAGTGGTAGCTCAATGTGGTTTTGATTTGCATTTCTTTGATGATTAGCGAAGCTGAGCATTTTTTTCATGTGTCTATTGGCAGTTTGTATGTCTTCTTTTGAGAAGTGTCTCTTCATGTCTTTTGCCCACTTTTTAATTGAGTTGTTCGTTTGTTTTTTCCCCTTTCAATTCCTTTTAGTTCCTTTTAGATTCTGGATATTTGGGCCTTCATCAGGTACACAGTTAACAAATGTTTTCTTTTTTTTCCTGTGTGTCATCTTCCCCCTTTCTTGATGGTTTCTTTTGCTGTGCACAAGCTTTTCAGTCTGTTAAGGTCGCACTTATCTATTTTATCTTTTATGGCATATGCTTTCGGGATTATTCCTATGTGCATAAGGGTGTCTCCTGCATTTTTTTCACAGATTATTATAGTCTGAGGTTTTACGTTTAGGTTGTACATCTACTTAGATTTGATTTTGGGGTATGGTGATAGTTTGGGATCCTGCTTCATTCTTCTACATGTAGTTAGCCCAGTTTTCCAAGTACTGTTTGCTGAATAAGGTCTCTTCTCCCCAGTGGTTGTTATTGATCCTTTTCTGGTTAAATGATATCTCTAAATTATGACATCCAACATTATTGCCTCTTATTATCTTACTCATGTGAAAGTTATTGAGACATATGAAATCATTGTTAATGTTGCAAAAGATATAATGAAATAATCCAAATACAGGCTGACTTAGCACTTCTATACTAATGTTGTCATTTTACATTATTTTTAATATTAATTGAATAAGCAAATCTTATTCAAAGTCACATAAATCTGACCTGTTTTAATACCATATTTTCAATAATTTTCGTATTATAAATTCAGCTTCTAAATTTATACCTTTCAGTGGGACAGGATGATATTTTGAAAGTAGCTCTAAGTGGCTTCAGTATGATATACATAATAATTTATAAAGATAGCTGTTAAATATATTTGGATAATATTGAATAGTTTTTTTTTTAACCTGCACAACTTCTAGTTAAGATGTATGATAGCTTAAATAGCTTTATTTTTATTTTTATTTTTTTCTGAATGTCATATAAAGCAGCTCTTTTGGGTTTTTTTTCTTTCGTGATAAACTCAGTGGTGCATTCAATACATATGTGTCAATTAAGTGAGTGACCATACCTTTTCCTTGGCATTACAAGGGCATCAAATAATATTTAATAAATAGCCATAATCCTGGAACTGACATGCAGAAGAATTCAGTATAACTACAAGCTAAATTTGTATTGATCATCCAAAAATGTTAAATGAGTTCATTGGCTATTTTAAGTAAAGAACTTACTAGTTATTTTCCTTTGTAGGAAAGTAGAAAATTATTTATGAAGCAATGCTTTGATATTTCCAAACTGTAGACTTGTTATTTAGTGTGTCTTGGTATCATCAGAAACATCTGAACAGAAGCTTACAGACTTCTTCTTTCTGTGATCCAAATTTCAGACAGGGAAAGCAGTAAAGAAAAATAAGCAGAATCTTTGATATCGTAAATGTCAAAAATTTGTGCCTAATACTCAGGTCCCTTTCCTAGTGGGGGTCTTTTTTGTTAAATCCAAAAAGAAGACAGCTTCTTCCTTTCTTTTCGTTTTGAGAGTTTTGAAATGGAATATTCCCCATTTAAGAATTATCCAATCATTTATTCTACGTATATTAGAAAAGTATATTTTACTCTTGTCAACTGCTTTACTTACACTTTTATGAAAGGTATATAACTTTATGCCATATCAATAATAATATAACAAAACATTTCAACACTGTTTATTGCAGTGTGATATTGTGTTATTTTGTGCATATACTATCACTCATCTTTACAGCAAGTAAGGCAATGTCTTAATTTTTGACTTATATGAAACTGCAACTAAGCTAATTTAAGTTATATCTATTTTTGCCTAAATATTAAAGCAGACTGGATTTGAGGCAAGTTTTGTTTGACTCTAAAATCCAGGTAATAGAGTCAAATGATTATAGTCTGGAAGAAAGTTTGAACTCAACTCTGCTGAGACAAAAGTCTGGAGGGTTGTTAGTCATGAGGGAAGCATCAAGGCCATCATAGAAAGAGTAGTCTCGTTTTGTACATTTTTTATTTATGCCGAACACTTCTCCCTTCCATCCAAAATGAAAGGGCACTACCGCTGTCCTTACTCGACCCACACTCTGCTTCTGAACTTGGAGGCAGCCTTGAGGTTGATTCCTGGTCCAGCCAAAGATGTATCCCGGCAGGAATAGAAAGTTTCCTTTGAAGTGGCTTTTGAGACTTGTATTTTTATTCCTTTTACCACATTTTCTCACCTAAAGATCTTGGCTTCTTGCTTCCTGAAGGGCCAATGAGCTTTCTGAATACATTATCTTCTTTTGCCTTCTCTGGTGAATTTCTACTAGATCTGCATTTGAATTTTAGCTGAGCAAATTATTAAGTATGAGTTAGTTTCTTTACAGTACTTTGGTGTTCAGCTAAAAAAAATTAGTGTTCCCTATTTATCTATTTCTCCTGCTTGACCAGTTCAGATGGCTTTTTTCATGATTTTTAAATTTCCTGTTATTATGGTTCATAAACCAATGTTTGTTATTTTAAGCTTCCTTAGTTTTAAAGTTCAGCTTTACAATATAGAACAATTTATTTTGTAGATGTGTCTTCAATTACATCTTTATTTAATGTAGGATTTTATGTTGTGATTTATTTCTAGACAATTCTGGGTAATCCTGTGGACTTGAATCTGCATTATATGGGACTTTCCTTCCCAAGTAAACTCTGTTTATAATACTGGCTACTCACAGATGAGATCGGGCACATTCAGGATGGTATGGCCATAGACGGCTACTTACAAATATTTGTAGATGTGTTCTGTCCACAGATGGGTTATAGTAAAAATATTTTTAATGAATATTCTTGATTGTCACCTGCAAAACAGTGCAAATATCTTGAGTAAAACATGCAAAAAAATTTCACCAGACAATATCAAACTGGAAAGAAAGGCTTTATTTGAAGCTACCACAAACGGATCGAGAGGCCAGAACTAAGTCAGGACTGACATCTATTGAGAAAAAAGGTTGGTGGGTTTTTAGTCATGGGGGAAGTTCTAAAACTTTTCTGTTCAATGTTATTGTCTGTAAGACACTACTGATTACTCATAAGTCTATTTCTCTGTTTTACCCTCAGTCTCACCTATTATATAAGTCATGGAAAACAGTAGCTACTCTAATATGCTTTTAGTAGCTTTCCTGAGAGGTTGCATCTTTTTCAAACCTAGTCACAATATAGTTATATTATATACATTTCTCATTTCTTGTTTGAATCCTCATTAATCATTTATGAATAGAAAATAATCAATTAATCATTAATTAACAGAAAAACAGGAAAGTAATCTTTCTAACATTGACTTTGAGAAGAAGGTACAACCTGTTTTTCCTACTGTCTCACCTTATCTTTCTCATTTCAAGTAACAAGTAGGTAAAGATAATGCATTTAGCATATAAAATTTTCTGTGGTATCCTAAGCAAGAAGGTTAAGAATCTAACTGAAGAAACTCACATTGTTAGACTTATCAGATCTCCTTATCTGACTTACACAGATTGCTCAAGGAAGGGCTATTAAGCCCTCACCCAGCAGAAAATAAAAATTCAAAAGCTTGATTGCATACTGTAATACTTCACATATTCTACAGTGATAGTCCACCTACTGCACATATTTTGCATGTAACACACTATTCTTCAAGTACAGATGCTAATTTCTTACTTTTTGTGAGTTTGGATTGCAATAGTGAAGGATGTATGTGTGTGTGAATTCATGCTCATTTTTTTTTCTAACCCTATGGTGCCCAATAATGTACATTTTCAGAATGACTGTTATTAGAGTTCACTGAAATGGAGTAAGAGTCCTAAAAATATAATTAAAATAAAATCCCAGCCTCAGACTGCTGGCCATTCAATGCCTTGACTCGCACAAGCTACATAATCCTACACACACACACACACACACACACACACACACACACACACACTTTAGAATGAACCAGGTATCGTGCCTGTATAAACCAGTCATAAATTTTTGAAAAATTATTGCACCATTACTTGGCAAAATGAAGAGTTTTTGTTTCTGTCAAGCTTGCCTTTCTTATTTAAAATTACATAATATTCTATGACTTGTCTGTTCACTAATGATCTTTTGATTTTCAAATGAAGAGAAGTATTGAAAGTGCACTTGAAGGTAAAGGATATAAGATACTACATCATCAATAAAATAGAGGAATAAATCTGACATTCAAAATAACTTTGCTAGCCAAGAAGTTAATTTTAAGAATCACAGGGATTTTAGAGTTAGAGAGGATTTGGGCATCACTTGGCCATGGATAGCATCTTTGTTTGTTTATTTATTTGAGGCCAGAACTAAGTCAGGACTGACATCTATTGAGAAAAAAGGCCGGAAGTGTAGTGGAAGTTCCACTTTCCAAAATGTTTCTACTTTATTGAGACAGCTGCTAATTATTTCTATATTAGTGCTGACATAGGTAATATGCATGCTTTAATGATAAAACACATTATTATGAATGAGATTATGTTTATTTTATAGTATTTGTCCTTAGTTTTATTATACAAAGTGATTTTAGATTTTCAGAAACAATGTGTTTTCCCTTTTCATTTATTTGTTTACTTTTTTACTGTGTCTTCTTTTGGAAATAATTGACAAAAGGCGAACAAGGCAATATGTATCATTATATTCAAAAATTTCACTCATTATTCACTGTATCTGACATCTATAACATTAAAACCATATAAAACATGAATAAGGGGAGAAATAGCAATAACAATTAAGAGAGCACATCTTACAGAGCATTTTTATGAGTTTTATTCCAAAGAATTCTCATATTTTCCTTGTGAAGATAAGGTACTAGCCCCATTTCATTTATTAAGAAACAAAGGGTCTGACCATTGACAAGAGTTAGTACAGATCTCACAAGGAAACCAAATCTGCATTGAAACCGAAGCTCCTTAAAAGATTCTGCTGTTCATTGGTCAGCATTGCAGTGACTCAGTTCCTCCCCTCTATTTTTACGCTGTTGCTTTGCAGTTTGGATTTAGAGTCTTGTGACTAGTTAGAAAGGTACAGGAAAACACAGAGCCTTAGACTCCAGTGAGATTATATGACGCACCATCAATCTCTCATCTTCAAGTACTTCACTCTCAAGCACCCCTCACTGAGCTTTGCATGAGCTTGTGTGATCCTGGGCATCTACAGCGTGCTGACGTGTAGTGACAGTCACTTTACTTCAGTGACTGTGAGTGGTTCTGAAGAAAACTCCTTACTGTACTGTCCAAGAACTTCTCAAGAGATCCCTTCCCCTCCACAGACTAGTCCCTTACCTTCAGACAATGCATGAACTTATTTTGAGTCTCTCAAATTAAAAAAAAAAAGCTTTTTATTTTATTTGTTATTATTATTTTTTAGTGCAAGTTTCTACTTTAGACATAGGCAGAATTTCTTTGAAGCACAGTGTGGTCACTTTCTGAACAAGCAGGGGCATATTTTTTTAGGGAAAAAATTGCTCTGATACTTTGAAGACCTAAAGAGAATGTCACACGCAAAGCAAGTTCCATTCTTCTTAAATCACTTTTGAATAACATGATCAGAATTTTCTGTTTATGATTTTCTGTTTTTTCTATTCACTGCCATTGTGTCAATTACACTTTTTCATTGTTATTGACAGGAGGCATAACATTATTTTATTATTAACCACAAAATCTTGTAATTATTTGTCTAATTTATATAAGTTTTTTATAAATAGTTTTATCAACTACAATTATAGTTTGGCTTTGTAATAATTACCTCTCTCCTTCTCTCTCCATCTTTCTCTCTCTCTCCTGTGTGTGTGTGTGTGTGTGTGTGTGTGTGTGTGTATGTGTGTGTTTGTGCATAAGAGCAAAGGATACAGGAAAAAGATCAAAGAAATATTGAGAGAAAAGATCTGGAAGGCATATAACAAGTTAAAGCCAGAGGCTGGCTTGTGATCAGGCTACCTGGTCAAATTCCATTTTCCATGGTCGCATTGGACTGTATGTACTCTTTCAGATGATAAAAATGCAGATCCCACCGTAGCTTTCTTAAGTTATATATTCCATCATACTTGACATGATTTATATAGTACACAGAGTTGTATTGTTTTGAAGTACATATCTAGTAAAACTTTGTTGAATGGATTATGCCGATACATATATAAATACTATAAATCCTCCTCAAGAAGAGTACAAACTATCTGCATATTTTATCAGGTGCAGTAAGCCATCCTTATGCAGGGCCAAGTATGGAGACAACAAGGCATGGTGGATAGGGGTTCAGGAATTCGAGTTGGAGCATCCTTGTCAAATTCCAGCTAGTCACTCACTGGTTTGACCTTGGACAAGTAATTCAAACTCTGTCATCCCCAATACTGGGTGGGACAAAAAAAGCAGAAAGCAATAGTACTAAAGTCATAGGTCAGTAGGTCAGTAGTGGGGATTAAATGAATAAATATGTATAAAGCACATATGATCATAAATGGAAAATAGTAAGAACTGAATGACTCAGTATTTATTGTTAGTGCATTATAATACGAAATAGTGAAGCATTCTGAATTTTCATCTTGGTTTGAAATGACATTTTCTGTGTCTTTTGTACTGATACTCATTTTTGTGCACCTTCCAGTTGCCATACAGAAATTCAAATGCCATTAATCTGTAAATATGTGATGCACATAGCTTTACAACCAAATAATTCACATAATGCTTATCTTGGTAAGATTTTTTCATTAACATACTCTAATCTCATTGAGTAGGGTCTTAATATCTCTTGGCATGTTTGTTATCATTTGAAAACATTATTTTTACCTCTTTAAATTAGTTTTTTTTTTTAAGTGGTTGCTGTGAGTGTTAAATATTGGGGGTAAATTATCTAGTACCTGGTAGAAGGGGAGCTAAAATATGTGAGACCTATGGATCATATTCAAGTTTAAGGATGCTATTGCACACATTTTCTAAACGGTATTTATAAAGCAATCATGCTTTTTAAGACTTAGATCGTATGCTTTTTTTTTTTTTTTTTTTTTTAGTTGGAGTCTCACTCAGTCGCCCAGACTGGAGTGCTGTGGCCACTCCGGGCCACAGCAGCCTCGACCTGCTGGGCTCCGGCGATCCTTCCGCCTCAGCCTTCCAAGTAGCCGGAACTACAGGCTTGCGCTACCACGCCCGGCTAATTTTTTTTTTTAATTTATTGTAGAGATGAGGTCTCACCAAGTTGCCCAGGCGGGTCTTGAACCCGCAGGCTCAGGCAATCCACTCACCTCGGCCTCCCAAAGCGTGGGATTACAGGCTGAGCCACTGAGCCCGGCCATCTGTGTATATTCTTACCAAATAGACATATTTTCTCCCTGTCACTTTTTGCTTATTATTTAAGCTTAATGAAGTTTTACTATTATCACTATATTACATAATTTAATTTTGACATTTCTTCTTGATTAAAATCTAT
>CAUYQG010004647.1:0-13400 GCA_963574415.1 Tarsius wallacei
AGAAAGAAAGAAAGAAAGAAAGAAAGAAAGAAAGAAAAAGAATTCTCTGATGAAAAATAAATAGATGTTTTGTAGAATTCAGCTGTGAAGTTGTCAGGCCATGGACTTTTCTTCAAAAGAGGACTTTTTATTACTGATTCAATCTCCTTACTTGTTATTGAGCTATTCAGATTTTCTATTTCTTCATAATTAAATCTTGGTAGGTTGTATGTGTCTAGGAATTTATTCATTTCTTCTGGACTATTCTATTTGTTGGTACATAATTATTTATAGTAGTTTCTTATAATCCTTTTCATCTTGTGTTATCAGTTCTAATGTCTCCTCTCTCATTTCTGATTTTATTATTATCTCTTTTTAAAAATTAAAAAAAAATTTTTTTTTTTTAGTCAAGGTATCACTCTGTCACCCAGACTGGAGTGCAGTGGCATGATCACAGCTTACCATAGACTCAAACTCCTGGGTTCAAGTAATTCTCCTTCTTTTGCCTCCTGAGTAGCTGGGACTGTAGGCACATACTACCATGCCTGACAATTTTATTTTTTGGTAGAAATGAGGTCTCACTATGTTGCCCAGGTTGGTCTTGAACCCCTAAGCTCAAGTGACCCCCCCACCTCAGCCTCCCAAAGTGCTGGCCTCCCAAAGTGAGTCACAAAGTTTGGCACATTTCTGATTTTATTTGAGCCATCTATCTCTTTTCTGAGTATAGCTAAATGTTTATCAATTTGTTTGTCTTTAAAAAAACTTAGCTTCATTTATATTTTCTAATATTTTCCTAGTTTCTATTTCATGTATTGCTCCACCAATCTTTATCATTTATTTCCTTCTACTAACTTTGGGCTTAGTTTATCTTCTTATTCTAGTTTCTTGAGGTGTGACATTAGGTTGTTTATCGGAGATCTTTTTTCTTTTTTGATGTAGTCATTTATTGTTACAAACTTCTCTCCCAAAACTGCTTTTGTTGTGGCTCATAAGTTTTCATATGTAGTGTTTTCATTTTTGTTTGTCCCAAAATATCTTTTACTTTTCCTTTTAATTTCATCTTTGGCCAATTAGTTGTTTAGGACTGTGGCTATTTAATTTTCACATATTTGTGAATTTTCTACAATTGTTCCTAATATTAATATCTAGTTTCGTATCATTGTGATCAGAAAAGTTACTTGATACAATTTCAGGCTTCTAAAACTTGTTAAGACTTGTTTTGTGGCCAACCACAATATATGCTCTACCATGAAGAATGTTTTGTGTGTTCTTGAGACAAACGTGCATTCTGTTGCTGCTGGATGGAATGTTCTGTATATGTCTGTGGTGTTCATTTGGTCTAAAGTGTAGCTCAATTCCAATGTTTCCTTATGAATTTTTGGTCTAGATAATCTTTCATTGTTGAATGTGTAGTATTTAAATCTTCTATTATTATATCACAGTCTATCATTCTCTTTATATCTATTAATTGCTTTATATATTTAAGTTCTTTGATGTGCATTTATATTTACAAATGTTATACCTTCTTGATAAATTGACCACTTTATCATTATATAATGACCTTTGTATCAGTTTACAGTTTGAACTTAAAGTTTATTTTATCTAAGTATAGTTACTCCTGATTTTTTTCAGGGGCAGGGGTGTCCATTTGCTTGGAATATTTTCAGACTTTCACTTTCACTTTATAAGGGAGACCCAAAAACACCTGAAATTTATTAATTAAAATTGTGTGTGTTTATTCTTACATGCTTAAATTTTAGTCACCTTCAATGTACTCCCCGTTTGATGCAATGGACCTATCAAGATACTGTTTCCACTACTCAAAACAGTTTTTAAACACATCCATTTAGATGCCTTTTAGTGCTACTGTCATTTTTTGTTTCACTTTTCCACCTTGACAAAACATTTATATCTGGGGAGACAAAAAAAAAAGTTGCTTGGGGTGAGATTGGTTGAATAGGGAGGGTGGGGCACAGGGGTCACACTGTTTTCGATCAAAAATTGCTTAACACTCAACACGGTGCACTCGTGAATCACCCACCATGAAATGGGCAAATGCGTTGAAAGATTCCTCCAAAAAATACACTGAAGCCAAAGGCAGCCTCTCACAACAATGCTAGCTGGTACACTGATGACTATGGGTTCCTAGAACACTTACCTAGCAGGGGAGACCTGTATTACAAGGGACCGGCTCTCCAGAAAATGATTCCAGGGTTTTTTTATAATCTCCTCTCATATCTGTTTCCTTAAAGGTGATATGAGTTTCTTATAGGCAGCATATAATTGGGTGTTTTTTTAAATCCATTCAGCCACTTTATGCATTTTGATTGGAGAAGTTAATTCACTAACATTCAAGGTAATAATAATTACTATTATTATCATTATTGTTTGTTTTTGAGTTGGAGTCTCACTCTGTCACCCAGGTTGGTGTGCAGTGGCATGCTCACGGCCCCTACAGCCTCAGCCTGCTGGGCTCAGTGATCCTTCCACCTCACCCATCCAAGTAGCTGGGACTACAGGCATGCGCCACCATGCCCAGCTAATTTTTTGGTTTATTGTAGAGATGAGGTCTCATCAAATTGCCAAGGCTAGTCTTTAAGGTAATTATTGATAGGTAAAGACGTACTATTGCCATTTTGTAAACCATTTCCTGGTCATGTTGTAGATTTTGTTTCTTTTTTCTTGCTATCTTCCTTTGTGATTAGATTTTTTTCTGTAATGATATTCTTAAATTCCTTTCTTTTTACCTTTTTGTGTATCTACTATAGGGTTTTTTATGGTTACTATGAGGCTTATAATAAAACATTTTATGGTATAATGGGCTATTATAAGCCAATTTTTATCACATAAAATAACTACACTTTTAGTCCATCTCTCCCACATTTTATTTTTGATGCTATAATTTATAACTTTATATATTCCTTAACACATTATTATCATTATTATTTTCAATAGTTTCATCTTTCAACTTTCATACCAACGATATGTGGTTTACATATCATTTCAGCATTAGAGCATTCTAAATTTAACTGTGTACTTACTCTAAGCAGAAGTTTTATGCTTTCATATATGTTTGTATTACTACATATATGTCCTTTTCTCTCAGCTTGCAGAGGTCCCTTTAGCATTTCTTGTAAAACAAGTCTAGTGATGATGAACTCCCTCAGCATTTGTCTGTCTGTCTTTGTTGAGCATTTATTTTGAAGAACAGTTTTGCTAGGTACAGTATTCTTACTTGACAGTTATTTTCCCTCAGCATATTGAATATAGTATCCCACTCTATCCTGCACTATAAGGTTTCTGCTGAAAAATACACTGCTAGCCTTACTGAAATTCTGTTATATGTGATTTGCTTCTCTTTTCTTCTCTTGCTGCTTTCAGGATCTTCTCTCTTTAACTTTTGACCATTTGATTACATCTTGATGTCATCTTGTTTGGATTGAATCTGATCAAAAGTCTTTGATTTTCTGGTGCCTGTATATTATATCTTTTTCTAGATTTGGATAGTTTTCTACTATTATATCTT
The DNA here is from genome assembly GCA_963574415.1 of Tarsius wallacei. NCBI lineage: Eukaryota > Metazoa > Chordata > Mammalia > Primates > Tarsiidae > Tarsius > Tarsius wallacei. The sequence continues at coordinate 3,506 of CAUYQG010004647.1, forward strand.
TAAATAAATTTTCTACACTTTTTGCCTCCTTGTCTACTTTTTAACTCCAATAATTCAAATATATGCCTTTTTCTTTTTGCTGTCTCATAAATTCCATAAACTATCTTCCTTTTCATTCTTTTTCTTTTGTCCTTTTTTTTTCAAATAATATGTCTCTGATTTCACAGATTTCTTCTGCTTGATCAATTTTGCTGTTGATATTTTTCTGTTGCATTTTTGTTTCCATAATTGTATTTTCTTCTGCTTGATCAATTTTGCTGTTGATATTTTTCTGTTGCATTTTTGTTTCCTTAATTGCATTTTCCTTAAATGCTCTGCATTGCAAGAGCTCCAGGACTCTTGTTTGCTTTTTTAAAGTAATTTTTATCTCTCTGTTCAATTTCTTCCTTTGGTCATTTATTGTTTTCCTAATTTCACTGAATTGTTTCACTGTTATTTTCTTGAAGTTAAGTGAGCTTCCTTTATAAATTACTTTGAATTGTTTGTCGGGCAGTTTTAATATCTCCATTTTGGGTTTCCACTACTGGGAGATTATTGTGTTTTTTTGGTGGTATTATTTCCCCTTGGCTTATTATGTTTCTTGTCATATACTGATGTCTGTGCATTTGCTGGAATAGTAACCTCTTGCAGATATCACATATTAGTTTCACTGTAGAAAGTATTTGGGGGGTGTGAGTATGCTCTCTAGGTTGGTGCACAAATGAGGGTAACAGCTGTGTAATCTCTGTATAGATCTGTCAGCTGGAATCAATACTGATGAAAATTACAGGGATCTTCAGTGGTCAAGGTTGTAGATGCCCACACTGATGGTAAGGGTTATTGAGGTCTTCAGGGGCAATGGATACTGAAATCCTCCTACCTCAAAATTGTGACTTAAGGAATTCCTCTTGGTACTGGGTCTGGCTGATGGGTTCACTTGCAGTGACAGTGGCACCAGTATATGATGAGGAGTACCCCTGGTGTGACTACAAAGCTGAATCCTGAATCATGAGTGCACATGAAGGGACTATGGCTCTGGGATCTGGAACAATAAAGACTCTGGTGCCTGGGGCACAAACACCTTTGTTGTTACATTCATAACAGAATGTGAGGTGTAAATGCTTGTGAAGCAGTCAGGGGAGCCAAAAATGATAATACAGGTGTGCATAGAGTTAAAGCAACTTTAGAGTTAGGCCTGAGTCTAGCTCTCTATGGCTGCTGTGCTGGTGCCCAAAGCATGGGCACTCTTAGTGAAGGCTTGGTTCCAGAGTTCAGAGTGTAAACTAGCTTACTATGGTTATGACATCAGTGTCTGAGATGTAGTCCAGCCCAGTGCAGCCATAGAGTCTGGATCCAGAGTGTGAGCACTCACAGAGCAGCCATTGCTTCAGGGTTGGGCACATACAGGATTAGGAAAGGTAATGGTTTCTTTTCAAATTAGCTCAACAGTACAACTTCTTGGGAGAGGGAGAGGTATAGGGTCAGATTTCCCTCTGTGGAGTTCCCTTGTGGGAATGGCTGTTGGTTGCCTCAGTAGCAACAGATACCAATGTCTTCTGTGAAACAGGCCCCTAGTGATCACAGTGGCTCCCACTGTATGGCTGATACCAATAGCCTCTGCCTTTCTTCTTTGCTCCTAGCCATTGCTTAACATCTCAGATATGTCAACCTCACTAATGATTCTTTCTATGTGGATATTCTCTGGGATTTTTGCTCCACTGTCTTCCTGCATATTATTTAATGGGCCTCTGAGCCCTCTCTGTGCTATTTTGGTTTGTGAATACCTGTCTATATTCGTTTTTGTGGGGGAAGGATGAAAGCTGGTGTCTTCTACTTTCCTGTTTTGGTGATGTCACCCTAGGAATGACAAACATATTTTGATTAACAGATTTATCCAAAACATAACATCCATGAGAAGTCCAAACACAGAAATCAACACATTTACAAACATCTTTTCTTAAACTAATTAAAGCAAACAGAATAGCTGTTTTTCTTTCATAACCACAACCAGTATTTCCTCTATGTTCAATTTTGCTTAGCAAGTAAAATTTCAGTCATTTCTACCTTTTACAAAATAATTACTTCAGAATTATTTGGAGTCCCAAAAAGGACATTATTATTGCTGAGAAGAGCAGGAAGAATATTTACAGCCAAAGCTTAAATAGATGTGAGAGAACTTAGATGTGAGAGAACTTTTATGGATAACCTACCTCTTTTTCAAGGGTCAAATATCACTGAATATATAATATTCAAGCAAAAGCATTATGACTTCCTGAGTTACACTCCACTGGATGGAATGGAACTGATGAAAGACAAGTGGCAAATGAATGAGTATGAGATTCCACTCTAGGTCTTGCCTCTCTCTGAGTAGTGTCTTGAATCAGGCAAAAGCCAGAACCAAGATTTAATTGAAATTATAAGATAGGCATGGTAGAATCTGCAACATTATCTTCTTATAATGAATAGCTCCAGTTGTCACGGATTTTATTAATAATTACAGTAATAATCCGGTGTGGCTATCATTGAAAAAAGGTTAACAAGATATTAAATAAATCATTTTCCTACCATGTCACTATGTTGTCCACAATACCCTCTCCCATAGCTCTCTACTAAAATTAATGTGACTATAATATTCTGTGAGAGGTGTGAGCAAGTGCAGTTCTTTAAGCAGATTCATCACAAAACACAACACAACAGTAGGTAGAAAGAAGTAATGGGAAACCTTTCCAAGATTATCTAATTTCATAAATTTGTGTCTTATATTACCCAAACAATTTTTCAGAACACACATTGGGTTATCAAAGTAGAGAATTTTCATTCCAAGTCAGAGTAGAAAGGTTTTCAAGCAATCATTTTATTTTGTATTACTTTTCTTGGTGACTGGTAAATTGTGAGCATTTTACCTGGCTGCAAAATCTAACAAGAAGATTTGAAGAATACTTAACTAAAAACCTATCATTGACATTATAACAGTTGGTTTGAAATCAGACAAATCCAATTTAAATTTAGACTACAATACATATAAATTCTGTGACTTAAATCAGGTTATATAAGTTCCCTAATCTTCAGGGTTTTTTCATTCTTAAAATGAAAATGATAATACTTTCCATACAGGGTTGTTATGAGGATTAAAATGTGATAATATGTTTAAAATCCTTAGCACAGTGTCACACACATAGAAATTACAGGGATAAATGGCACAGTCCTTCTCAATTAGAAAAAGTCCTATGAGTATTTAACTTAGCAGAATATGAACTGAATTTCAGCCTTCTATAACCACTGTAGTTAGGTACTTCTGTTCAGTGTACAAACTCCACAACTACATTCAAAGGTAGCTACTATCAACAATAACACCCGAGATTTCCATCATTTAAATAATTTCTTGTGAATAAATGTTTTCCCTGTCTCTAGGAAGGCCCAAATATTTTGTTATACAATGAGACCAAGAGGATGAGATAGACACTTTCATACACTATAGGTGGGGGTTAAAATTGGCATAAATTTTTATTTATAAATATTTTTACTGAAGGAAAAAAATTATGATATTCACTAAGAACTTGAAATGGGTTTGTATCTTTTGGTCTAGTAGTTCCATTTTAAGACTTTATTCTAAAAATAATCATAGACTTAAAAAATATTTCTGTATAGTGTTATATATAATAGTGCATATTGGAAATTGTTCAAATTAGGGCAGTGCATTGGCTCGTGCCTGTAATTCTAACACTTTGGAAGTCTGAGAATCACTTGAGCACAGGAATTTGAGACCAGCCTAAGAACATAGTAAAACCTTGTCTCTACAAAAAATAAAAAAATTAGCTGGGCATGCTCCTGTAGTCCCAGCTACTAAGGAGTCCAGGAGGTCAAGACTGCAGTTAGCAGTGATTGTGCCACTGCATTCCAGCCTGGGAGACAGAGTGAGACCCTGATCCAAAAAAAATAAATAAATAAAAATGTTGAGTTAAAAAAGCAGGATGCAGAAGTGTCTGTTTGTCCAGAAATTCCTGGAACTGAAGTTATTTTGAGTAGCCTGATTTAGAGAGGAAAGGAAAGCTGATGCCCCACACTTGGTTGAGCAAATGGGCAGTTAAATAAGCTGTATGCCTGCTCTGACCAAGGTAAAGTACCAGATATACTGTCTCACCTAGAATAACCAAAACCCAGACCAAATATATCAAACGATGATGTTTCAAAATGTTATTTGTTTTACTTTGACTTTATTTTCACTCAGATTTATTAAGGTATACTTGACAAACACGAGTTATATACGTCTGCGGTGTACAACATGATATTTTGATATATGCATATATTGTAAAATGAGTAAATCAAGTTACATATATATCACCTCAAATACTTTTCAAAATTTTTTGTGATAAAAACATTTAAAACTACTCTCTTAGCAATTTTCAATTATGTAATATATTATTAATTATAGCTACCATGCTGTACAATAAATTCCCAGAACTTATTAATCCTGTATAACCGAAACTTTGTACCCTGTGATCACATCTCTCCATTCCTGCTGCTCCTCCCACCCTCGGCCCATGGCAACCATCATTCTACTTTCTGCTTCTATGAGTTCAACTTTTTTTACACTCTACATATTAGTGAGATCAGGTGATGTTTGTCTTTGTGTGGCTGGCAGATTTCACTTCACAGGATTTCCTGCTTTTCATTTTTTTTTGAGTCAGAGTCTCACCCCATCGCCCAGGCTGGAGTGCAGTGGCACACTCACTACCACCTCAGCATCGACCTGCTGGGCTCCAGTGATCCTTCTGCCTTAGCCTTCCAAGTAGCTTGAACTACAGGTACACGCTCCCACGCCCAGCTAATTTTTTTGATTTAGTATAGAGATGAGATCTCGCCAAGTTTCCCCGGGCTGGTCTCAAACCCACGGCCTCAGGCAATCCACTTGCCTTGACCTCCCAAAGTGCTGGGATTACTGAGCCTGATCGATTTCCTTCTTTTTAAAGGCCAAATAGTGTTTCATTGTGCATATATATCACACTTACCATTCATTTATTAATTACATTTAGGGTCCATATCTTGACTGTTGTGATTCATGCTCCAACAGCCATGGAAATGCAGATATCTCATTGACATACTGATTTTAATTCCTTCAGTTATATACCCAGTAGTAGCACTGCTGGATCATATAGTAATTCTATTTTTAGTTTTTTAAGGAACCTCCATACTGTTTTCTAAAATGGTTCTACACATTTAAATTTCCAGCAGCAATGTAAAAGGATTTCCTTTTCTCCATATCCTCAACAGCACTTGTTTTTGTTTTTTGCTGTCTTTTTACTAGTAGCCATTCTAATAGGTGTGGGGTGTGGGGTGATATCTCACTGTGGTTTTGATTTGCCTTTCCCTAATAATTAGAGATGTTCGGCATTTTTTCATATACCTGTTGGCTTCTTGCTATTCAATTATTTTATTTCTCATACGTTGTGTAAAATAATAACTCCTTATCAGATTATGTGGTTTACAAGTATTTTCTCTTATTCCATGGGTTTTCTTTTTCACTCTGTTGATTGTTTCCTTCACTGTACAGAAGCTTTTTTGTTTGATGTGATAGGGTTTAAAATACATTAGCATTAGGCAAAAGAGAAAAGGATAATGCAATCTAAGGAACAGAAAACAAAGTGAGTTTTACAATTGCCCAGCTTACTGCTTTGAGAGTTTCCAGACTTTGGCACACTAGTGATCTCCCTGATTGGAGAAGCTGAAACTGAGAGTTTGAGGAGCCAAGGCAGCTAGAATTCACAAAGCAGAATACCAGAAAAGATAAATCTACACTAGAGAAAACTCCAGGGCTTTGCAGAGGGTGATCAGGGAATTTTCATTCGAGTACTTATCAGTGAATACACGTAAGGAAACTATAAAAGAACAGAGGAAATAATATTCAAAGGTTCAGAGATACAATCCTCAGACCCCATACAGGGACTGAAGAATGTTTCTGTTCTCATCACTAAGACTGGAAAACTTCAAAATTCATGAAATGTTAAGTGAAGTTCACAGAAGAGCTCTGTCTCAGAAGTAAGGCAAAATTAGTCCAAGAGTAAATGCCACTCAGGTACTGCCTAACAACATTTGATCCAGAAGGATCAAATTGTTTCCATGTAACTTAACCATATCCCAGAACAAAGTTCAAGCATATTCATTGGGATAGAAAAATAATTTATTTTATCCAACAAGGTAAAATTATAATGTCTGGCATACAGTAAAAAATTCCCAGGCATGCTGATAAGCAGGAAAATAATAACCCACAATGGGAAGAAAAAATAATCAGTAGAAACTGATCCAAATATTATTATTAGAGGACTTCAAAATATGTATTTCAAACATTATAACTGTATTCTACATGTTCAATAAATTAGAGGAAAGATTGAGGACGAAAACTACAATGACAAGTGAAAAATACACTGAATGGAATGAACTATGGAGAGACATTGCAGAAGGAAAAATTGGTGAATGAAATAACGGAGAAATACAATTCAAAATGAAAAAAAGTGGGGAAAATTATAAAAAATGAATAGAATATTTTTAAACTGCAGAAGAGCTTCAAGTAACCTAATGCAAGTGTAATTGTAGCCTTCAAAGGAATGAAGAGTAGAGTGGAAAAAAATTAGAAGTAAATTCGCTTGAACATTTCCCAAATTTTACAAATGCTATAAGCTCATATAATCAGGAATCTGAATGAACCATCAGCACAAGAAATATGAAGAAAACTATAGCAAGTCACATTGTAAACAAATTGCTTGAAATCACTGTTAAAAACAGTATCTTAAACACAAACAAAGGAGAAAAGATACATTCTGTACCAAGAAACAAAGGAAAGAGTACAGATTTCTCACTATAAACAATGCAAGCTGGAAGACAGTGGCATAACATCTTTAAAATACTAGAAGACTGGAACTGTTGACGTAGAATTCTATATTCAGGAGAAAAATGAAAGCAAACAAAAACCCCTTCATATATAAAAAAGTTGAAAAAGTTTATCACCAACATGCAGAACTTCCCTATAAACACGTTTAAGAAAGTCCTTCAATAAGAAGAAAATTAGCCGGGTATGGTAGCGCACGCCTGTAGTTCCAGCTACTTGGAAGGCTGAGGTGGAAGGATCACCAGAGTCCAGCGGGTTGAGGCTGCGGTGGCCAGGAGCATGCCACTGCACTCCAGTCTGGGTGACAGAGTGAGACTCCAACTCAAAAAATAAAAATAAAAGAAGAAGAAAAATGACACCAGGTAGGAATCTGTATCTACACAAAAAATAAAGAAATGGTAATTATATGAGTATTATAAAGCTATTAGCTCTTATTATTTAGATATCTTTAAAAGATAATTGACAGTTTAAAGCAAAACAATAACAATATATTTTGGGATCTGTAACATATTCAAAAGTAAAAATGTATGACAATAATCGTACAAAGAGTGGGAGGAAACAAATGAAGATACACTGTAATGTTATACTGTGTTGTACTATAGCAAAAGTAATTTAATAACACCTTAAGATACACTGTGAGCTGGACATCGCGGAGTTCGCCTATAGTCCCAACTATTTGAGATGCTGAGGTGGGAGAATCGCTAGAGCCCAGGGGTTCAAGACTGCAGTGAGCGATGAACAGGTCACTGCTCTCCAGCTTGGCCAACAGAGTGAAAACCTGTCTCAAAAAATTTTTTTAAAGTTATACTGTGATAAGTTAAAGATATATGCAGTAAATCTAAGAAAAATAACTATCAGATAGTTTATCTAATAAGTCAACAGATAAAATAAATAATGAAAATATTCAGTTAATTTAAAATGAGGCAGAAAAAGAAAAAATGAACAAAGAACAGTTGGCACAAACAGAAAACAAATAGAAAGATGATAGCTTTAAAACCAAACATGTCAATGTTCACATTAAATGTAAGTGATCTAAACTTTCCAATTAAAAGGCAGAGGCAGAGATTGACAAATTGGATAAAATAAGTAAGACTTAGCAGGGCATGGTGGCTCATGCCTGAATACCAGCACTTTGAGAGGCCGAAGCAGGGGATAGCTTGAGTCCAGGAGTTCAAGGTCATACTAAGCAACATGGTGAGACCCTGTCTTGACAAATAGTCAAAAAAATTAGCTGGGTGTGGTGGCACATGCCTGTAGTCCCAACTACTTGGGAGGCAGAAATAGAAGGATCACCTGAGCCCAGTAGTTCAAGGCTGCAGTGAGCCATGATCACACCACTGCACTCTAGCCTTGGTGACACAGTGAGACTCTGACTTAAAAAACAAACAAACAAATAAATAAATAAGTAAAACTCAAACATATCCTACTTACAATAAATCCACTTTAAATACAAAGTCACAAATAAGTTAAATGTTAAAGAACAGAAAAAAACATGCTAGCACTAATTAAAATGGAACTGTGGACACTTTGATAATATCAGACAAAGTATATTTTAGAGCAAAGGCTGTTTCAAGAATAAAGATGGTGATTTTATAATGATAAAGATGTCAAGTCACCAAGAAGACATAATAATCCTAAACATTGAAAACCCTAATCACAAGAAAAAGAAAAAAAAAGAAATAAAAAAACCCAAAAACCCTAATCAAAGAGCTTTAATATACAAGAAGCATCTGCGTTCTAACAAGCAGATGAAAATAATTTTTCTTAATTAAAAAAGTAAACTACAGGAAGTAAAAGCCTATAAGTTTCAAGGAGAAACAGAGACACTCACCATTATAGAGATTTCAATTCACCTTTCTCAATCAAGTAAACAGAAAATCAGTGAGGATATGGAAGACTTGAACTACACTACTAACCAACCTGGACTAGTTGACATTTATAGAACAATTCACCCAACAACAACAAAATACATTCTCTTTAATGCGCCTAGAACATTGATAAAGCTAGGCCATGAATCCTGGGTCATACATAAAACAAACATACAAACAAAAAAAAAAACTTGAAAATCTGAAAGAGTTGAAATCATACAAAATATGTCCTTGAATACAAAAAAATTGTCAGATATCAAAAACAGAAAACATCTGGAAAATGCCTCAAAACTTGAAAACTGAAAAATATACTTCTAAATAATCAATGGCTCAATTAAATCAATAGGGGAATTAGAGTTTTGGAACTGAATGTAACATGTCAAAATTTGTGGAGTACATCATAAACAGAATTTATAGCGTTACATATCCTTAATAGAGGAAAAAGAAACATTTTAAAGCAATGAGCTTAGCTTTTATCTTAAGAAACTAGGAAAAGAAGATCAAATGAAACCCAAAGTAAGCAGAATAAATTAAATAATACCACAGCAGAAGTCATTAAAATAGAAAACAAAAATATTAGAGGCCAGGCATAGTGTTTCACGCCTGCTACCCCAGCACTTTTGGGAGGCTGAGGTAGGAGGGTCACCTGAGCCCAGGAGTTTGAGACTAGCTTGGGCAATATAGCAAGACGCCCCTCTCTAAAAAATGAAAAGAAAAACATTAAAGAAAAACAAAAGCTGTTTATATGAGATGATCAATAAAATTGGCAAACCTATAGTCAGCCTAATCAGAAAAGAATAAGAGAAGACATAATGCCCAAGATCAGGAATGAGAGAGGAGAATTAACTTAAGATTCTGCAGATATTAATGACAAGAATATATTACAGACTACTTTATGCAATTAAATTCAACAACTTAGCCGGGCTCGGTGGCTCAGCCTGTAATCCCGCGCCTTTGGGAGGCTGAGGTGAGTGGATTGCCTGAGCCCGCGGGTTCGAGACCCGCCCGGGCAAGCAAGACCTCATCTCTACAATAAATCAAAAAATTAGCCGGACGTGGTAGCGCATACCTGTAGTTCCAGCTACTTGGAAGGCTGAGGCGGAAGGATCGCCAGAGCCCAGCAGGTCGAGGCTGCGGTGGCCGGGAGCGGCCACTGCACTCCAGT
>CAUYQG010004649.1:0-16495 GCA_963574415.1 Tarsius wallacei
TTCAAAAACAGCTTTTGAAATGTGAATATTTAAGGGTGAGCCTGTGCTGCAGGATATATTCAGCTTTTTTGTCTTTTTAAAATGTCTACATTTTTAAGACTTTTTAAAAAATTTTAAATGTGAAACTATTCTAAGCTAAAAATTGCTTATTGTGTGTAATAAAAATAATATATAGATCTTTACCATTTTGAAATAAATTCACTCTGGGAAAAAAAAATTTGGTACATATACACAGTGGAATATTATGCAGCCATAAAAAAGAACAAAATCATGAATTTCATAGCAACCTGGATGGAATTAGAGTTTATAATACCGAGTGATCTCTCACAGAAACAAAGATCTGAGTATCGCATGTTCTCACTCATAAGTGGACCTTGAACAACTATCATAATACCATAAGAAAAGGATTGACAGCGGAGGGAAACTATGGGGGGGACAGGGAGGGGAAGGGGGGTGGAATTAACGGTAGTCAATATCTGTCTGGGGATGGCGGGGCACACCTTATCAACAAGGGTACCTGCACAATGCATATTTGTGTACCTAACCCTTAACTATACCCCACAATTTTAAAATAAAAAAAGTATTAAATAAACAAAAAAACAACTAAAAAAGAAAACTTAGCTATTGAAGGTTTGCTTTTATCACCATCACCATTATCATCATCATCATCCATTTTATATATATCAGCATATATACATGACTTGTGCAAGTATTGTGTCTCACTGTATTCATTTTAAAAATAATAAGCCGGGCTCAGTGGCTCAGCCTGTAATCCCGTGCCTTGGGAGGCTGAGGTGAGTGGATTGCCTGATCCCGCAGGTTCGAGACCTGCCTGGGAAGGCGAAACCTCATCTCTACAATAAATCAAAAAAAATTAGCCGGGCGTGGTAGCGCGCGCCTGTAATTCCGGCTACTCGGAAGGCTGAGGCGGAAGGATCGCCAGAGCCCAGCAGGTCAAGGCTGCGGTGGCCGGCAGCAGCCACTGCACTCCAGTCTGGGCGATCGAGTGGGACTCCAACTCAAAAAAAATAAATAAATAAATAAGAATAAAAATAATGAAGTTGGTGGGGCTCGGTGGCTCAGCCTGTAATCCCAGCAATTTGGGAGGCCAAGGCAAGTTGATTTCCTGAGCCTGTGGGTTCAAGACCAGCCTGGGAAATTTGGTGAGACCTCATCTCTACAATAAATCAAAAATTAACTGGGCGTGGTAGTGCACACCTGTAGTTCCAGTTACTTGGAAGACTGAGGTGAAAGGATCACCGCAGCCCAGCAGGTCGACACTGGGGTGGACATGAGTGTGCCACTGCACTCCAGTCTGGGCGACAGAATGAGACTCCAACTCTAAATAAATAAATAAATAAATAAAATGAAGTTAACAATATGATTAGTAGCCAACATAATGTCTTTGTGTGGTTGAAGAAAGCTCTGTTTCAGGTTGTGATTCAGATTCACGTTTTCCCATGTACCTCATTTTGGGACACAGGCAGAAGGGATCATGGCTACTTAAGGGCATATTCTCCTTATGGTAGAAATCTAAATATCTCCAAAGGATGGGAAGAAGCACACAATGTCTCTTAAGAACTGGGTTTGGAACTGGCAAACAATCACTTCTACTCATTTTCTATTGACTAAAGCAAGCCACATGGCCAAGTTCAAAATCAATGAGATGGAGACTGATAGGTAAATTCCTCTCAAGGAGATGGGCATGAGAGATAAATATTTGCTGAATAATGATATAATTTGGCATAGTCATATTTTTGATACTTTTGCTTCTCTAAAAATATTAGACATGTATCTGATAATGCTAATATTTTTGTGAACTTGATACTGTAGTTTAATGTTTTTGTCATATGGACATTCCTGATACTTTGTTTCTCTGTGTGCATGTGTTATTATGATATAATATATTGCAGAATTTTAAGTGGGGTGATTTTTGGAGTTTACAGCATGATCTTCCAGAAAGAATTTTCTTTACTTCTGTCAAGTAATCATTGATGTATTTAGCCATAGAGATTGTGTGAATTCCAGCTCCCATACTTTTTAAAGAAAGAAGTAGTTAGTCAGAAAAGACATAGCAGACAAATTAGCAAAGGAGCCAAATATTCTCCTGAGAAAAGATGTATATAGTATCTGACTTCTTTCCTTTTTGAGATTCCACATTCTTAGAAAAATTTTTATAAATGAACTGGGTCGGAGAGCAATAGGAAGGAATTTGGAGTGGAAACTAAAGCCTAAATCAGGTCTTAAACTTCCAGGATGTATTAGTATTAGTTCAGGATGGTTAACTGATGGAACTACCAACTCCCAAATCTTTAATATAACACAAATCCAGTGCTGGTTCATAAAATAGTTCAATATGGGCATTTGGTGTGTGGCCTTCTGTGGAGAGATGCAGGGTCCAGACTTCTCCTTCTTATATCATGCCTACTTCATAAGAGCTCAGGGTTTCCTTCTGGGATTTCATCTTCCAGTTTCCAGTAAAAAGTGAAGTATGCAGGAGCACAGGAATGCCTTGACCAGCCCAACTCTCCCCAGTTTTTCTTGCAATTCTCAGGTAGTATGCAATATCCTGAGATAAGGAAAAACTGCAACAATCCGGCTTTGTCCTCCTCCCACCTAGATCAGGAGGGCCTAAAACACTTGGTTTCTACAATCCAAATTGGCTTTGAGGCATAAAACCTGGAGTAGAGTGCTTTTGGAGTCCCTCAGCACAAGTGAGTTACACACAGACAAGGCTCCATTTGCCCTGGGAAGCTATCCTAAGCTTTGGGGGCTCAGCTCGCCATGGATCCTAGTCTTCTGTTTATTTTTGCTGCCTGTCTGTGAGTAACAAATCTGAGTTTTATGATTTGTGCAAGTATTGTGTTTCACTGGATTTATGCTCTGGCAGCTGGGTTTGTGTAAAACCCCATGCCAGATCTAAGAATCTGACAGATTCAGGAATCTTTGCAAAAATTGGTGAGGTGTTTAGAGTCCTTACTTGGCATTGGTAAATGGAGCATGGTGTTTCCTTCCCAGGGATTGTTACCAGTGTGCAATATTTTTTGTCACAAAGAATAGTGCAAGAGATATATTGGTGGGTTGAATCTGGAAGTGGTGAATGTCACTTTCATCCACATGGCCTCTTCTGCTGCAAAGGAGATCAGGAATGGTGTCTATGAAAAAAAGGAAATGGATTTGCTAAATAACAAGCCAGTGTCTGGGATGCATTAAGTTCTAAAAAAAAAAAAAAAAAAAAAAAAAGCAGGTTGAACCTAAAAACTTCCTGTGACTAAATAACTCAAATACCATAGTATGACTTTGGAATTAATGGCTGTACAGATGGTCCATGAGTTATGATGATTTAATTTATGATTTTTTGACTTTATGATAATAAAAAGTGATATGCATTCAGTAGAAGCCATATTTTAAATTTGAATTTTGATCTTTTTCTGGGCTAGCAATGATGCCGGGAGGGGTATGGTACAAAACCCGTGGATTATTTGGCTTGTTCCTAAAATGAATTTTAAAGCAGCCAGCAAAGTTTTCAAACAAAGTTTATTAGTGAGAAAAAGGAAGAAGGAAGATTCATGCCAGATTTTTCAAAGAAGAAAAGTCGCACTTTTGCTCTCAGCTCAAACTAGATATACCTACCTGGTTATTGATATGCTAATGGTGGATTCCAGGTAACCGTGACTCTAGAGAGATTGACATCTCTGGGCTCCTGATGGTGTTGCAGTTTTTAACTCTACTGTCAGCTTAGACCAGCAACCTCAGGTTCTTGTCCCACGACCAAGAAGATTAAGGAAATGCAGACATCAAAAGGATGAGTGAAAGGAGCTTATTAAGCAACAAAGCTCTCCAGAAAAGAGAGGGAGCCCAAAATGGGCTACTGGTGCTAGGAGTTTGTTTGTGGTTTTATCTTATCTTTTTTTTTGGGGGGGGGTGTTTTTTTCATTTACATCTCATCTGCCCCTTACTTCCTGAGACACAATTTTTATTGCATTGACCAAAGTTACTCCATCTTGAATATTACCAATAAGTACCACAGAAAAGCCCCCTGAGAGGGGGGTAAAACTGCAATGCAAATGATATTATAATAAGCCAAGTTCAAGTTAGGATATTTAGTTAAGCTACTGCACCTGCATTTAAGCAACCAAAAGTCCCTTTTAGCAGTACAATCTGGGTTTAGAGGATGATCTCAACCACATTAACTACATTTTCAGTCAAGAATTATATAATGGGAGTGGTGCAGGGGGCATTCCCACAGGTCTTAAGTCTCCTTGAGATCCTCCCTCTCTGTCTTCCTACCCAGCTTCTGACTATCTCCTCTCTCATTTCCCCCTCTGGAATGTTATCCCTAACTGCCAGGAGGGGAAAGGGACAATGACTGCTCTGGCTTCTTCAAGCTGTGAGGGGGCATTGTATATGTGGTAGTGAGAGATCCTCCAGAGGGCGGTCTGATGGGCCTCAGAAGAAAGGTTCTGTCATGCGGGGTTTCATCTGCATCACCATTTGAAGTTTGATGGATTCTAGATGAGAAGAAACAAATTTTACAAGAAGGCTTAATATACAGTGTCCAAAAAGCATTGCCAGAAAGATTGTTATTAGGGGTTCCCATAAAGGTGGTAGCCATGTTATTGAAGGAAAGAGTGTTAATTTGGACCACCATGAATTAGTGGCTTGCCACGTGAGCTCTGCTGCTCACTCTTGAAGTCTACGAGCTGCGTCCTGAACTATGCCCGATTCATTAACAAAAAAGTAACACTCTTCTTGAAGGTATAGACGTGTTCGCCCTTCCTTGGTAGTTAATAGATCAAGTGCCGTCCTGTTTTGAAGTACTACTCCTGCTAATGATGTATTTGTCTTTGGAGACTGGTTATGGATGTATATTTATCTTCTATGGTGTGAGAGAGGACAGTAGGTATTTGTTGGTAAATGTGGTGGATGTAGTGACGCCTGCCATCCCTGTAACTGTGGTGGTTGAGATGCCTATTCCTGATGGTATTTAATAGGAGATCCATTGGATGTAAGGAAATGTCTTTCTTTCCAAATATTGGCATGGGCAGGCAGAATTAGAAAAGCATATTTAGAATCAGTATAAATGTTAACTATTTTCCCCTTATTTAATTCAAGTGCTCTTACCATTTGAAGTTTGAAGTTAAGGGCAATTAGCTCTGCTAGTTGAGCACTGGTGTTTGAAGGAAGAGGTACACTCTCAATAATACCATCGAGGGTGACTATGGCATATCCTGCTCTATGAATGGATCCAGTGTTCTACAAAAGAACTTCCATCAGTAAAGAGAATCCAGTCTGAGTTTTCTAAGGGGGTTTCCTTTAAATCCTTCCTTGCTGCATAGATCTGCATTACTACCTGTTTACAATCATGTTCAGGTTCCCCAGTTTTTTCAGGGAGATAGGTGACTGGGTTTAAAGAAGAATAGGTTTTTAATTGGACTGCAGGTCCTTCTAATAATAGGGTCTGGTATTTGAGGAAGTGACTGTCAGTTAGCCAGAGGCTCCCTTTGATAGATAGCAGTCCTGTCATATCATGTGGGGTATACACTGTCAGATCTTTGCCCGTTGTTAGTTTAGTAGCTTCTGGTATTAATAAAGCTACTGCTGCAACTGCCTGAAGGCAGACTGGCCATCCTTTTGCCACTAAATCAATTTCTTTGCTCAGGTAGCCTACAGGTTGCTGAGCTGGACCCCAGGTCTGAGTTAGAACTCCCAGAGCCATTCCTTGTCTTTCAGATACATACAGGTTAAATGCCTTTCCTATGGGAAGACTGAGGACTGGTACCCTAAGAAAGACCTGTTTTAACTTGTTAAAGGCTTTTTTTTTGTTTCTGGTTCCTAGCTAGGAATCTGAGTTCCAGCTGCTTGGGTTTCCCTTACTAGTTGAGATAAAGGGTGGGCTATTTCCCTGTATCCTGGGATCCATAACATGTAGAATCCAGTAACACCCAGGAATCCCCTTAATTGTTTAAGAGATTTTGGAAGAGAAAAGGAAGCAACTGGCCTGATTCTTTCCTTACCTAGTGTCCTAGTTCCCTCTGATAGGATTAGGCTTAGGTATTTTACCGAGGATTGACAAAGCTGAACCTTGGATTTTGAGATTTTATATCCTCTCTCAGCTAAGAAATTAAGAAGGGCCTTAGTACCTTACTGAGAAATTTCCTCCATTGGGGCACATAAAAAGGTCATCTACATATTTCAGAACTTTGACTTGAGGGTATGAGAACTCAGAGAGGTCTTGTGATAATGCCTGTCCAAATAGGTGAGAATTTTCCCAGAATCCCTGGGACAATACTGTCCAGGCTAATTAAGTGACCTGATTGTAAGGATCCTCAAATGCAAATAAGTATTGAGAGTCAGGGTGTAAGGGAATACAAAAGAAAGCATCTTTTAAATCCAGGAACGTAAACCATTTAGTCTCCTGAGGTATTTAGGTTAATAGAGTATAGGGATTGGGAACCACTAGGTGAATTGAAACCACGGCCTCATTGATGAGGCGATGGTCCTGGACTAATCTTCATCCTCCATTGAGTTTTTGTACTACCAATACTGGAGTATTATAAGGACTATTGCAAGGTTTAAAGAGGCCCTGCATTTTCAGATTGTTAATGGTAATTTATAATCCTTTTTTAGCTTCAGATTTCAGGGAATATTGTTTTTGGTTGGGAAAGGAGGTGGAGTCTTTAAGGTGAATATGAACAGGTGTAGCTGTAGTAGCCCAACCTATTTTTTCATGAGTTGCCCATACCTCTGGTTTGATATCAGTTTCCATAAGGGGTAGACAGAGGAGCTGGCAGTGTGCCATAAGAACAATGGCCCCATATGGGCTAAAATATCTCTACCTAGCAGAGGTCTCAGACTCTCTGGAACAATTAGAAAAGCATGAGTAAACAAGAGATTTTCCCAACTACAGCTAAGGAGTTGAGAAAAGCGTCAAGTTAAAGGTTGTCCTTGAGAGGCCCTTTACAGTTGTGCTAAGAAGGCCTAGATTGGAGAGGAGAACAGAAATGAGGAAATCCAGGAGGAAATTTATCCAGCGTCCAGGAAGAAATTTATTTTTCTCCTTTCAACTTCCAAAATGACCCGGTCCTCCTGGCAATAACGGTGGTTTGAGCTACTGAAGCCAGAGAGGTAAGCCTTGGGCCCTGTCAGTCCTACTGGAACATTTGTAAAGTTAACTTTGGATCTGATGACTTGTGGCTCCGGAGATAGTCTGACTTCCAGTGGTCCTTTTTGCATATTGGACAAGGATGTGGTGGCAGTCCCTCTCTTGGCTTCCCCTCATTGGCAGGGCAGTTGTATCTAAAATGCCCTGGCTCACGACATTCGTAGCAGGTTTCAGGAGTCCTTCAGGGATTCTGGGGTTTATAAGTTTGAAAAGAGGCCATTAAAAGTTCTACCTTCTTTCTGTGTTTCCTCTCCTTTTCCTGAGCCTCCTCCCAATCCTTATTGTAAAAGACTGAAGTGGACTATGGCCTGTTTCTGCAGCTTCTTTCTAATGTCAGGAACTGATTGAGTGATACATTTGTCCTTTAAGATAAGTTGTCCCTCAACTGACTCAGGAGTCAGCAAGGTATGCTTAATTAAAGCTTCTCTTAATTTCTCTGGAAAGTCAGAGGGATTCTCATCTGGTCTCAGATCTATCATGGAAAACTTAGAATAATAATTCAGAGGTTTATTCTGACTCTTCTTAAAACTTCTAGTGTGCACATCTGAAAGTGTGTCCTTCTCCATCCCCCTGGGTCACCATCAGGATCCCATCTAGGGTCCCCTAATGGAACTGCTAATTTTCCAGTAGGACAAGGGTCCCCTTCTTTGCCTCTATAGGAGATACACAGTTCATCTCCAAATTCATTAGGCATCTCCTGCAAGGGCATGCATAAAGCAGAGACTTGTCTTGGATATGAAACTTTAGGAGGCAGTAGTTTTGAGGTATAGTAAGGTCCTGGGTAAGGAGGGCAGGAAGGGTTAGGTGAAGTGGTTTCAGGGGGTACAGCCTTCTCCAGTTGTACCTCTGGAGTTGGCATTCCCTGTTTCTTTGGGCCATCTTTAGAAAGGGCTGCCAAAAGAGCTGAGTCTATTTTACAATGTTGACAAGTTTTGGATTTTTTCTTAAAGCAAAGAAAGCTTGTATATATGGAACCTCAGACCATTTGCTCTCCCTTCTACAGAAAAGGTCTAATTGTAAGATTATATTATAGTTGATACTTCCCTCTGGAGGCCAGCTTTCCCCATCCTGTAATTTATAACTTGGCCATGCCTGGTTGCAAAAGAATTTCAGGTATTCTTTCTTTAGTGTTTGAAGATCAGAGTCCCAGTGTGACAGGATGCACTCTAGAGGAGTGCAAACTCTAGGTGCAGATGGCCTCTTGCCCATATGAAATGAGGGAGAGGCAAAAGAAAAGCATCCTTTCCTTTTCCTCTCTCTGACTGACATGCATGAGTGGGATCGAAGAAAGGAGGGCCTCCACCTACACTCCCTGCCCTCGGAAACTCATGATGTCCCCATGGATGTGAGCACGACCTCCATCCATGTGTGTGGGAGAGACTGTGTTGACAGGATTTAGTAGTGCTCGCTTAAGCAAACACCAGCCCCCCACCCCCGACTGAGACTGCCTCTGAACCTCCTAAATTGTTGGCTTTGTTGTCTTGTTGGGTCTTCACATATGAAAATCTGAAAAATGCACTGGAGTACTTGAATTTGAGCAACAGTGCTCAGAGGGAATTGTGTGGGTGCTGGAGGAAGGCATACACATCTGCTCATGCATGCACACCTTAGAGGTGGGTGTGAATTGGATCAGCCATATGAGTAACATACACACCAGTCTTTGCATAGGCATTCCCCTCCCTTCATTTCCTGAAAAAGTGTCAGTGTATTGTTGGTTAGTTGTCAGCACCCACAAAAATGAGAAGAATTGATTTGCATTTTCTGTGTGACCATTCAAATTGAGGACGTAAAAAGTGTCTGCGGAAGGTGTATGAATCTATTGAGTCTCTTTCCAATGACCTTGGTAGCCATTATTTGGCAAGACATTGTTATGAAAGTATCCCTGTTCCACATATGATTTTTAGAATTGCAGATGAGACAGTCCAACGGGAACTTAGGTCTTAATGAGGTGAGTAGATGAACTACCTAAGTTTTAGGGCATAGGGTAGATAGTATTCCAAGAGGGAAAAGTCTGTATTGCCTTAATAGCTTACATCCTGTAAAGTATCTTAGGCAGGTAGATAAAGCCTGAAAGGCTAAAGTGTAGCCTTGTACCCATATCTGTCTTAAACAAAGAAGTGCAAGAATGTCTGTGGCGGGGGTGGGGGGTGGGGGGCGGGTGCGGAGTGATTTGGCCCCACAAAATTATGCCCAAGAGGAGAAAATTAAGAGCTATGCAGGCCAATCCACTTCAATTAGTGAAACTATGTTGATCCCTGACATGATAAAAGAAGCAGTCCAGATGTAATGGTGGGAAAAAACCTCCCCTAACTTTTTCCTCATGTCCCACTCTTTAAAAAAAAGAAAATTAGCCAGGCATGGTAGTGCATGCCTGTAGTCTCAGCTACCCGGGAGGCTGAGGTAGAAGGATCAAGGCTGCGGTGGCCGTGAATGTGCCACTGCACTCCAGCCAGGGCGACAGAATGATACTCCAACTCATGAACAAATAATAATCAATATTATGATGGAAGAAAGGGGAGGAATGAAGTGGAAGTGAGATAAAGAAACACCTATTGAGTACAATGGGCACGGGTGGGGTTGGTGGGTACTTTGAAAACCCAGACCAAAAACTATTTGAATCCCCCCCAAAGTATTAAAATAAAAATAATTTTAAAAAAATCCAAGTCATTATTATCGGAATTAGTGTACTTTTCTGTTGTGGACTGCATATTGTTGTGCTTTATGTATGGGAATGTGGGACTGAGTGTCCCAAAGATTTCTGACTCCTCATTGTATGATTCTCTAGTGAGTTTCTTCCATGAGCCCAGGAACTTGTGAATTCTTCCAACTTCAAGTGGACAGGTTCCATCCCTTAGTTTCCTAACTATATCCCTGTTCGTCAGGAAGCAGCTAAAATGAATACATTACCAATCTTTCATAGAAACAAAATAGAACTTGAGGGGGGGAATTTGTCAAGAATGTTACTATAAAATTTTTTTTTTTTTTGCCCATCTCTTTTTAAAGCTTTTTCCCCTTTCTCCTTTTTTTTTTTCTCCCTCATTCTCCACAATGCATGCCTATCTGATCATATGCTTGTTTAAGAGTCTAATCTCAGCAGGAATCTGCCGGGGGAGGGGGGCACACCTCATCAACAAGGGTACCTACATAACAAACATTTGTATACCTAACCCACATCTTTAAAATTAAAAATTTTTTTAAAGGGTCTAATCTTAGTCCAGAAATGGAGTTTTGATTTTGGGACCCTCTCACATGGGAAGAGTCACAAGATGGTTAATTCATAACCTGACTACATTCAAGATAACAAAAATCAGACCTCCAGGAGGACCATCACCCAAGATAAGCCATGAGAACAAGATGCCATTTCCACTTGCCACTCCCACATGTTTCCCATATCATGTCTCTCTTTAAGGATCCTTCAAAAACAGCCTGAAAATTAGAGTTGGTTTTTTGTGACATTAATCTGCCAAATCCTCAGGTAGCCTGCTTTTGAGTAAAACCTATTTTCTCTTCCACCGACTCATTTCTTGAGTCTTGCTTTGGACAACAAGAGGTGGCACTTAGGTCTGCTTACATCGGGACAAATTCTCTTGAGTCGATGTACTTAAGAACTCCTACACCCAGATTCTCCACCCTCCCCCCACCCCCGCCCCAGCCCCATTCCTCTCAGGAATCCAGCCTAGGTCTCCCTTTAACTTGACCTTTTGGAGCTGGTTTCATAAGTACACACGTACAGGACACTCCCACACTTCTTAGGAATCAGGGTTATGACCCCACTCACATTACCTTTTCTTAGGCCTTTTTGTTCCCAGAGAGCACACATCCATGCCTATTCCTGCCCTCTCCACTTAGAAATTCTGTGTAGAACTCTTTCACAAAACTTCTCTCAAGGCTGGCTCCTTTAGTGCACAAGTGCTAGGCCCTCTCCGGCTTTTCTTAAGAATGCAGTGTTGGGCCCCTCCCTTACACTTGGCTTAGTTTCTGGGCTACTTCCCGAGTACACATATTTAGGTTCCTTCCTGCCCTTAATCTTAAGAATCCTGATTTAGATGTTCTTTCACCAGGACTTTCCTGGTCCATGATCCTTGAGTGCACAAAAGCTGGCCACTTCCTCTACCCTCCTCTTAGGAATCCAGCCTAGGATTTCTTTTACTTGGCCTTCTTAGGGGGCTGATTCACAGTGTGCACACGTGTGAATCCATTCAATCAATTTTTCTTCTGAACTCTGCATAGGACTCCTTTTCACTTGACCCTCATTTGGTACTTTTTCTCTGAATGTACATATATAGGACCCATGCTGACTCTCTTCTCAGGAATCCTGTGTAGGACTCTCTCACAAGATCTCTCACAAAGCTGATTTCCAGATGTGCTCACATGTTGCTGAGACTCATCTCTGTCCTACGTGGAGAAGCCAGAAGCTAGGGTACAATCAGTGCTTCTTGTTTTATAATAAACTGGAATTGTTTTCATAGTACATCTTGGTGGCATTTTTGCACAAGGGGGAGCTCCAGTGTTTTTTTTCATTATATTATTGAGATTTTACTGGATTTTTAATAAAATGTTTTTTAATTTTAAAAGTAGTTCATTTTGCTCATGAGGGTGTAGAGAAACAACCTTCTTTGTTGTTTAAATATAACACCAGTTGACATCTTATCCTGAAAATGTGAGATGTGAATCTCTGTTGCTTGCTTATGTAGCCACCTGGCTTCTTTCTTTATCTTAGAATACTTCCAAAATGCAATGCAAAATATCTAGAAGTCAGTATCTAGATCCCAATCTCTAGTTCTATGTTATCTATGATGTCTGGTTATATCAACAAGCTCCAGAGGTCAGAGACAAGGAATTATATATTAAAATAAAACCATGTTACAGTGTTGTCTTTTGAGCATTTATGGTTTTGTGAGCAGCAAGGTTTGGTGCTATGAGGATAGACAGCTTTATGCTCAAAAGTCAAGGATCTACAATCTGATCTAGATTTTAGAATTACTAAATGTACCACCTAGAACATAAGTATCATCAAAGTTGTAAAACCTACTATAAATCGGATTCTTCTTCAGGCACACTGAACACAGATAAAATACTATAACTGTTGTGGGGGGAAAAAAAAGAACATTCAAGGAAAAGGGAAAGAAGTATAAACAAATAAAAGCTGTCTTTGGAGACGGGCATGGTGGCTCAGCCTGTAATCCCAGCACTTTGGGAGGCCGAGGTGAGAAGATTGCCTGAGTCCAGGGATTCGAGACCAGCCTGGACAACTTGGCTAGACCTCATCTCTACAATAAACTGGACGTGATGGTATGAGCCGGTGGTTCCAGCTACTTGGAAGGCTGAGGCAGAAGGATCACTTGAGCCAAGCAGGTCGAGGCTGTGGTGGCCATGACCATACCACTGCACTCCAGCCTGAGCAAAAGAGTGAGACTCTGACTCAAAAAAAAAAAAAAAAAGCTATCTTTGGCCATATTTTCCCCAAGAGTACATTGGCTCACCTCTGTTCTACTATTTTGCCCTGGTAGCCTTGTGGGACTATCAAAACAAGAATGGCTGGCTTAAACAATGCCTCCAACCTACAGGCTACAAACCACATTATTTATCAACTCAAGCCTTCTTGATTCAGGGCATTTTTGCCTTTTTTTTTTCTTTGCAACAGATGTTTTTGAACCAAATACATAGCTTGTTTTGACAGGAAATGGGATCATTATTTTGCCAGCTGATGGCAGTGTTCAAGGTCAGTTTATCTGAGTAAAGGGAAGTCAGTCCCAGCAGATGTCTGTATGCTGCTTCAGAGGGCTCATAAGTTATGAGGGAATCACAGCTCTACCAATAAGATGTGCAAACTGTGAGAGGGCACAACTACATCATTCTGGTAATACAATCTGGGTATACTTTGTGATCATAAATTTTGTTCTCTCCATAACAGGCAGCAGTATAATTTTCATAATTCCATCTGCAACAGAAAAAGTGCTCTTCACACACTAGGAGTGCAAACAAGGTCACAATGGTTTTAATGATCAATTCAGCATGTCTATGAGTTCCTATCATCCCTACAAGACTATCCATCCCTCCTGTCATAGGCACATCATCAGGATCATCCCAATCCTGGTATTTAGACGAGAGAATGCTTACTGGAATATTGTATTCTGTGGAAACTATCTCATGCCTGGAATTGAAAAACAACTAGAAGTTGAACAATTCTGCATCCATTACTGGAAGCAGCTGCCAGGTAGCTCACAGTGAAGTCAGAGACTAAAATCTGTACACTGAACTCTAGGAAGACAGTTACCAAATTTCTAGTGCCCTGACAATGTGATTCACTGTAAGCAGAATCCACAGCACCAATTTCGACTAATGCTATTCCAATCTCACAATGTCACTGTCAAAAACTAGGTAGTCTCAACAACCACATGTCATTTCTTTTTCCTGATACAGTGATACCTCTGCTGGTCCAGTGGTAACTGCTAAGGGTTTTTTTGATTTGATTTGTTTTGTTTGTTTTTGATCTTGTTATTGTGATGGTTATTTTGGGAAGTAAAAGGTGGGGAAGGAATGAGAGAATGTGAAAATAAAATGATCTTTGTCCTCTCACTGTCACAGCCAGCTGAGGCTACTAAACACCATTATAGCCTCCCAATATTGTAACTCATTAGTTTATTATTAATATACAGATTCTTCTCAACTTATAATGGGATTACTTCCTGATAAACCCATCCTAAGTCGAAATATTTTTTTTTGAATTGGAGTCTTACTCTTTTCACCCAGGTTGGAGTTCAGTGGCACACTCACAGCAACCACTGCCTCGAGCTTCGGGGCTAGGTGATCTTTCTGCCTCAACCTTCCAAGCAGCTGGAACTACAGGCACAGCTAGAAAATATTTTAAGTAGAAAAGCATTTAATATAACTAACATACCATATATCATAGCTTAGCCTACCCTACTTGAAATTAATTCAGAAGACTTATATTAGCCTACAGTTCAGTAGAGTCATCCTGCAACAAAGCACACTAGAATATCAATTGTTTACCCTCATGAAAATATGACTGACTGGAAGTTGTGGCTCACTACTTCTGTTTAGCATCACAAGAGAGTATCACACTGCATATTGCTTGAGGCAGGGTAGCTAGCACAGGTTAGACATAGATAAATTTCCCATAGGTGGATTTTAGGAAGCGTTCAGACATTTTTAAAATTACATTTTACTGCAGGCCAAGCTGGCAGCTTACCCCCTCTTAGCCAATCAAAATAAATCCTGCGAGGCCTGGTGGCTCACGCCTATAACCCCAGCACTTTGCGTGGTAGAGGCAAGAGGATTGCCCGAGCTCAGGGGTTCGAGACCAGCCTGAGCAACATGGAGAAACCCTGTTTCTACAATAAATAAAAAAATTAGTCAGGTGTGGTGGTGCATGCCTGTGGTTCCAGCTCCTTGGAAGGCTAGGGAGGAAGGATCACCTGAGCACAACAGGTAGAGGCTGAGGTGGCCATGAGCATGCATTGCATTCCAGCCTAGATGACAGAGTGAGACTCCAACTCAATACATAAATAAATAAATAAATAAATAAGTAAATAAGAAAAAGAAAACCCCAACAGATGCAAGACTAGGACAGCCCAAGCTTTCAATTCATGGTTTAGCATAATAATCTCTAAGAATCTTTCAAGTTCCCTGTAGAAGGTGGAAGGCCAAAGACCACCCCTTAACTGACCAAAGCCATGGAAATGATAAGACCATCTTTTAGCTAAGGAACTTGTGAATTGGAAATGTCTGCCAGATCTCCTGCAAAAGACAATGTGGTCAGGAAAAGACCCCTCCCCTTGTCTCCTCCCAGTGAAAGAGGAGACAGTCAGAAGCTGGTTAGGCAGACAGAGAGGAAGTGTCTCAAGGAGACTTAACACCTGCAGGAATACCCCCTGCACCACCCCTATTATATAATTGCTGGCTGAAAATGTGGTTAATGTGCTTGAGATCATCCTCTCAACCCAAGAAGTTCTGCTAAAAGGGACTTTTGGCTGTTTAAGCGCAGGCACAGTAGCTTAGCTAAATGCCCTAACTTGACCTTGGCTTATTATAATATCATTAACATAGCATTTGCATTGTGGTTTTACTCCCACCCACCCCTTGGGCTTTTCTGTGGTACTTATGGGTAATGTTCAAGATGGAGTAACTTTGGTCAAGGACCCGCATGTGAAATAAAAATTGGATCTCAGGAAGTAAGGGGAAGATGAAATATAAATGAGATAAACATCCCCAGAAAAGATAAGATAAAACCATAAACAAACTCCTAAAACCAGTAACCCATTTTGGGCCCCCTCTCTTTTCTGGAGAGCTTTGTTGCTTAATAAACTCCTTCTTTCACTCACCCTTTTCATGTCTGCATTCCTTAATCTTCTTGGTTATGGGACAAGAACATGAGATTGATGGTCTAAGTTGACAATGGACTTAAAAACTCCTGCAACATTTTGGTGCCATAACTCAGATAGACAGATTCAGAAGGGTGAGTGAAAGTAGACCTGTCTCTTTACTTTCCCCTTTCTGAGGCTTCTTGTCCTCAAAGTAGTTTTCTCTCTCTCAAAACCAACACGGGCCTCTGTCAGCCACTTAAAAGTGGATAGCACAGATGCTATTCTACAAGTCACAGAGGATAGGCTTGCTGGAAGGGGTTTAGTCAATCCCCAATTGCTCTTGGGTGTTGGAAATGTTGGCTCTGTTCCGATCCAGTTTCCTTTCACAGATATCTAGCCATTGTGTGGAGCTGGATTAAGTTTGGGTGTATTTGAAGATTTCTGGCCAAGGCTACACCTTAGTGTTATCTGAAGGTTCCCAGACTGATTTGAGTTCCCAACCACCCATGAGGGTGTCGACAAAAGACTTCCAATCTTTCCTATTGCATTTTCTTCCTTCCTAGACTGCCATGGTTCTTATCCCTTCTCTGTATTCTATATTAAAAAGTTTTATGCAATGTGATGCAATGCTGGTATTTGATAGGATGAGTTTTAAATATAAGGAATGTAACAAGGAGAAATGTAATTTTTGTCATTTTTTTTAAAGAGTGGGACATGAGGAAAAAGTTAGGGGAGGTTTTTTCCCACCATTACATCTGGACTGCTTCTTTTATCCTGTCAGGGATCAACATAGTTTCACTAATTGAAGTGGATTGGCCTGCCTAGCTCTTAATTTTCTCCTCTTGGGCATAATTTTGTGGGGCCAAATCACTCCGCTGGCGGGGCGGGGCGCGGGGCGCCCGCCGGGGGGGGGGTGGGGGGGGGGGGGGGGGGGGGGGGGGGGGGGGGGGGGGGGGGGGGGGGGGGGGGGGGGGGGGGGGGGGGGGGGGGGGGGGGGGGGGGG